>OZ024917.1:30075810-30149791 GCA_964017125.1 Flabesymbios commensalis | reverse complement strand
GACAATGCAATAAAACTGGGATCGACACAATTATAAAATTACAAAAACAAGCTGCGCGCCTTATATTATCCTCGATGCAGACCGATATGCCCCATCCGCTCCTTCATTTTCGAAACTTAACTGGCACACTTTTGACAAGATCGTCAATCGTAGGCAAGCCTTAATGGTATTTGAGGCATTGAACAACCAAGCACCCACTTATTTAATAGATATGTTTAAACCCACCTGCACAAACAAACATCATGGCTTAATATCTAAAACAAGCAATAAACTTTAAGTACCTAAATCGCATCACAAAAGTTTCATATATAATGGCCCAAAAGTTTGGAATTTTCTCAATGATAACACCCGTGAAGCAAAATCCATTAGTCAATTTAAAAGGGAATATACGACATTTCAAAATAATTAGAAAAACGAAGAGGGTAATCAATATCTTTAAAATTCCAAATAGCATGTATTTTTAACTTTATGTATTTTATGTATTCTTAATAAAAGAACATCAAATTACTGTATTGTCCGCCTATTAGTAACCAATCACCTTGTACATTATTCACATTAGGATGCATTATTACTGATACCCATGTTTACTATTGTGCTGCATTACCATAATAATACAATGATAATGTTTTGGAAATAATGTTTTACCATGTTTACGTTATTGTAATTTTCTATATGCCTTTTAGTCACAGGTAAATTGAATCATTAATTAGGATTACGTGTACATATGTCATTATATATGTAAATATTAAAAATATATATCTACCATACCTGTTTTGACAAAATAACATTGGTATAATATTTCATTTTGTGTTTATTATAATATCATATATGTTGTTTTATTACATTGTCTACATTTATACTTACAGTATGCTGTATTTTATTCTGATTATGGGATTTTACTATGTGTACATATTTGTTTATGTGATGCTTCAAGTTTTTTTAGGCTATGTCCTAGCTTTGAGCGCCCCATAGGTAGATGAGCAATGCTAAGTGGGTTAATACAATGTACTTCATCATACATGTACATATTTGTTCTTTATTTACATTTATGTCAACCTGAGATTTGTTTTGTTGTTATACCCTCATGAAATAAAGTATTTATTATTATTATTTGTATTACTACATTCACTTTAAAAGTTATCTCAGCCACTATATATAAGTGATCTTCGCCACCGAAGAAGTGATCACATCTTCCTTGAAATTATCTCAACCACTACAAAGGCGATCTTGGCCACTAAAACACTGCTGTCAGACACTGTAAAAGTGATCTCTATCACTACAAAAGTGATCTTAACCACTAAAAAAGTGATCACATGAAATTCAAATGTTATCTCAGCAACTACAAAAGTGATCTTGACCAACGAAGAGTAATCACAGCCACTTTAAAGAGCAACCTCAGCCAATAAAATGGTCATCTTGGCCACAAAAAAACTGATCTTGGCCACTGAGGAAGTGATCACAGCCTCTTTAACAGTTATCTCAGCCACTACAAAGGTGATCTTGGCCACTGACACACTGATGTCAGCCATTGAAAAAGTGATCTCGGTCACTACAAAAATGATATTTACCACTGACGAAGTGAACACAGCCACTTTAAAAGTTGTCTCATCCACTACAAGATGATCTTGGCCACTGAAGAATCAAGCACACCCTTTTTAAAAATTATCTCAGCCGCCAGAAAGGTGATCTTGGCCACAAAGAAACTGATGTCAGGCAACAAAAAGTGATCTCGGCATTACAAAAATGATATTTACTACTGAATAAGTGAGCGCAGCAGTTGTCTCATCCATTACAAAAGTGATCTTGACCACTGAAGAAGTGACCACAGTCACTTTAAAAGTTATCTCAGCCACTATATAAGTGATCTTGAAAATTATCTCATTTACTACAAAAGGTGATCTTGGCCACTAACACACTGAAAAAATGATCTCGGTCACTACAAAAGTAATCTTGGCCACCGAAGAACTCATCACAGTCACTTTAAAAGCTATTTTAGCCTTTACAAAGATGATCATGGCCACAAAAACTGATCTTGACCACTGAGGAAGTGATGACAGCCACGTTAAAGGTTATCTCATCCACTGCAAACTTACAAAGGGGATCTTGGCCACTAACAAACTGATTTCAACCACTAAAAAAGTGATAGTGGTCACTCCAAAAGTGATCTTGAATAATTATTTTTAGATATGATAAGCTTAAAGGGCCATGCTCAAGTGGCCCTAACTTAAAAAATTTCGAAGTTTAAATTTGTGTAATTTGAGCTCATATCATCGTAAATCTATTTTATCTCTCTCCACCCCCCCCCCCATTCGAAAGAGATATGTAGGTTACCCGATAAGTGTTTTTTTTGGAATGTTCATACAATTATAGACAACCATGACAAAAATTCCATCTGGATTGACCATTCACCTGCCCACTGAAGGTGTAGATGAAGGGTCCGATGTTGATTTATTTTTTTCTTTGAAAAGTTCAACATGAAGGAAAATCCATTTCTTTTTGTCACTGCACCAGCCACAAGCATCCCATGAATACTGCCGTCGTTTTTTTGCGATGTTCACGATCCCCCGAAAAGTTTAGTGATATAGAGCTTTCTCGTCTGAACTGTGTGGCTCGAAAACCTCATTTCCCAATGATGATGTGATACATCTGAGACCTATTATACTTTTTTCCTGATATGAGGTAAAAACTTCTTGTCATAGATTACAGCCAGTGAATTATTAAAAAAACTTTTTTTAGAGGGAAATAAAAAAAATGGTTTCTCATTTCCGACATTTTGTCATATAATCTGTTTTTTTTTCCTAAACTCAATTACATGCAAACGGATGTTTCTGAAAGTTGTAATCTAAACGTGCTATTTGCCTGAATAGGCACTATATATGTGCCTTTAACTAGCCTTAATCTATTCTCTTTTTTAGAAATAAGTATCCATTCATGTCATGAATGGGCCAGTTCAATTAGCCTACCAAGGCTGGTCTGAGCCTAAAGCAGAAATTCATGACAGGCCTATCCTGTGTTATCTTCTAACCTATCTTCTAACTTTACGATACTTTTCATTACGATCATTTTCTAAAATGCTGGAAATGCAATTGGTGTTTTTCAAAAAGATCAATCTTTTGATATTTTAATTGTGCTTACTAACCCTCACAACATAGGGGTAGGAATTTTTAACTGTTCTGTTATCAAAGATAGGCTTATTGGGCGACATATGACGTGAAATATATTTTTCAGTAATGGCAGCACTAATTTGCACACTATTTTTTTGCAACACACCAGATCACTCCACAAATGGTTTTAAATGTCTCCATTTACCCTGAAAACATGGGTTTAGACACCCTTTTTGTGCCGTGATCTGTGATATTGACCGAGCTATAAATAGATATACACTTTTCGATAATAGCGTCACTAATTCGCATAGGGCCTTCAATTTTTTTAAAACACGTTAAGTCACTCTAAAAATGGTTTTATTGTCTTTTTTGACCCGCAAGACATGGGTGTAGTTACCCTTATTGTGTCGTTATCTGTTATATTGACCGAACTATAACTAAATATATATTTTTCGGTAAAGGCGGCACAAATTTGCATTAAAATGGCAATATAGATACAAGCTAGATACACCAATTAGAAGTATATTTTCGAGGGTGCACGGGAACCCTATTTTTTGACTGGACTATGCGTGATCCCAACTGTGTGGGGTGGTTCAATCACGCCCAGTTATTAGTTCGCCTGTTTTGGCGGTTTAATAGTGCGTTTTGTCATATTGTCACTGGCATAATTTTGATGTTGATTCGATTTGTTGGAAGTGGATTATATATGGATGCAATTTTCCAAATATCCTCCCCCCCCCCCTCCCCCCATGGATACTGTAAACTATTACATACTAGTGAGGAACTGCTCACTACGACTTTGCAGGCACATCATGGAAGCAGTGTAAACTCTGAAGATGCTTCACACCCAGAAAACACAAAACATGTTGATAATATTTGTACAATGCTGGACTAACAACGTTGGTCCAATATTGTACTATTGTTTTCTACAAATGTCTGTGTAAAAACTCTGCAGGGCACTCATGATACCGCAGGCGATCTGAGTATACCGCCCACACGTCCTGTCAGCCATTGTGACGAACAGTCTGCAATTTAGCAAGTCATCAAGTAAAGTCAAGTCAAACTAGAAGGGTCTAGGTTTTGTGAATAAAAAACTGAAGATGTCTCCCCTCCAGCAGCGTAACCATAGACAGACGGACGGACGGACGGACGGACGGACGGACGGACGGACTGACAGACAGACAGACAGACAGACAGACAGACAGACAGACAGACAGACAGACAGACAGACAGACAGACAGACAGACAGACAGACAGACAGACAGACAGACAGACAGACAGACAGACAGACAGACAGACAGACAGACAGACAGACAGACAGACAGACAGACAGACAGACAGACAGACAGACAGACAGACAGACAGACAGACAGACAGACAGACAGACAGACAGACAGACAGACAGACAGACAGACAGACAGACAGACAGACAGACAGACAGACAGACAGACAGACAGACAGACAGATTTATTTTTGACCAAGAATGTACAAGCATATATGCATTAACATAACAGAAAAGACATTATAGCAATATATCCATACATATAATTTGTAGTGCCGCTATCAAGTAGCAACCTCACTATGCAAAATCCAACACAAAACAATAGCTATACAATAGATCATTCATGATAACTAATTTCAAGAAATATGTTAAATAAACAAAATACTGTTACGGTTCGCTATAAATGCAAAAGACCGTACTGCAGACATTACCAAATGACGCTCATTTGCATTTGTGTAGTTTGCGTGTAATTTATAGCGAAGCTTCTTATATACACACTCTAGCTAATCGATTAAACTGTGGATGTGTAATAAAAGTTTTATTATTAACAGGTGTAGCAGTTTTCTATATTACATGATGTTTTGTACTGATTTAGCGCATATTTTTAAATATATTTGGAAAGACCGTGGAGACTATGAGTATACATTTTTCTCTAATACAAAGAGGAGTATAGTGTTACCTATTTGTGTTATGCTATATCTAATGCATTTCCTTGCAAATTCATGCCGTATTTTAGGCGCTACAAGTTTTTTGTTATTTCGTGTAGGATATAAGTGTATATGGGAGTGCTGTGCGACAATCATTTTGGTATGAGAATATTTAGGAATGTTTTTATGAATTAGCTTATGATAAAATTTCAGTACATTCAGTTTATGTAAATCTTCAATTTTTAAAATCTGTAAGTTTTGGAAAAAGGGGATCTCTGTGTGCATTAAATTTGCTCTTGGAAATGACTCTTAACTGCCCGTTTTTGCAGTTTAAATAGCCTATCAGTATTATAACTCCAAACCAATATCCCATAGTTTAAACTGCTAAGAATAAAATAATTGTACATCAAGAGCAACGTTTTGGCCGATACATATTTTTTTAGTTTATTTATAATTCCGATCTATTTAGATATTTATTTGCAATACTATTTATATGGTCTTGTCAGCTCAGATGTTTATCTATGGTTATGCCAAGGTAGTTAAAGCTATTTACAAACTCTATAGACGTTCCGTCAATCTCTAATTTTGGAGTTACTGCTTGTTTTGAGGCATGTGAAAAAAATCATCGCTTTTGTCTTTTTAGTGTTAAGTGACAGCTTGTTGACCTTTAACCATTCACTTTTTTTCGAAAGTTCATTGTTGGTGTTCACATTTGTATTACATCTAAAAGTGTTGAGAGTGCTCGAAAGTGAGGTGTCATCTGCATATATTATTGCTGTAAAAATTTTACTTGCTAGTAAATAACAAATAGAAGAGGACCAAGTATTGACCCTTGAGGTACGCCGGGTTTTTTTATATTGCTTAAATCAGATTTTACATTTTCAAATTCAACATATTGTTTGCGATCAGACAAATGACTTCTTAATAGTTGCAGTGCGGGTCTTGTTACTCCATAATATTCGAATTTATAGACCATAATTTCGTGATCGAGCGTATCAAAAGCCTTGGATAAATCTAGAAAAATAAAAAGTGGGGTGTTACCTCAATCTAATTCTTTAGTGATCCTGTTTATCATTTCTACGGCTGCTAGTTCAGTGGAGTGGTTTTTTTTCTAAATCCATATTGGCCTTCAAAATATAATTTGTTGGTGTGCAAATAATCATGCATTTGATCAAAAATAACCCTTTCAATAACCTTTGAGATAGCTGGTAAAACAGAAATTGGTCTATAGTTTTCAAGTTGAGTTTTGTCATCCTTTTTGTGGATTGGAATTACCTGTGCAATTTTTTTTTTATCTGGGGAAACACCAGTCAATATACACTGATTTGTTATTAAGGTGACTGGCTTAATTATCTCATGCTTTATTTCTTTAAGTAACTTTACAGATATTTCATCAGGGCTGCAACTGTTTTTAGGGTGCAATCTGTCTATAATTTTTAGGATGTTTTCTTCATTTGTACATGCCAAATTAATTTTATGGGAGGTTGGATTTCTTAAAAAATTCTTGAACGATTTCGAGTTGGGTAGTTTTATGTTAGCGGCTAGATTTGGTCCGCTATGGACAAAATAATTGTTGAATGCATTTGAAATTGCCTTTTGATCAGTGATTTGTTTACCGTCTATGACAAAGTGGTCAGGAAATGTTTTGTTTTAGTTTGTTTGTAATATGTCATTAATTGTGGACCATTCTTTGCATTTTCAAAACACCGATGGTAATATAATGATTTTGCTTTATTTATTGAAGTGTTTAATATTTTATTGTAGGTACGCAAATTTACGCGAAGATTTAGATATGCTGTCGAATGTTTAGGGGTGTTTTTCAGTTTGTTGTACATTTTATCTCTGTAAGTAATCGAATTAAGGATAACTTGCGTAATCCATTTAGATTTGTTATGTTCTTTCTTGTTGAATTTGACTTATTTAGTTGGCATTGATTTTTCCATTGCTTTGGATATAGCTGTTGTTAGTACGTTATAAGTTTCATTTGGATTAGCACGCAAGATTAAAGTGAGTTTACTGGTCATATCAGAATTGCGAATTTCTGGTATATGCTGAAATATCTAGGGAAAGAAAGTAGGTAAAATGGTCAGATATACCACATGGTACTATTCCAGCAGTGGTTTGAAGGAAACCATGTGAAAATGTACATAAAAAGTTATCAATTAGAATCCCACGTTTATTTGAGAGTCTAGTAGGCAACGTTATTTTGGGAAAAAAGCTAAGTGAAACAAGACTACATAAGTCCAGGAGCTCCCGCGACGAATTAGAATTTGATTTAAGCAATTTTGTGCATGGTTTTTAATGTAGTCCTAGGCTAGGTCAAAAATCAAAACGCAAGACAGCTAGGTCTAAGAAGCTCAGTCTAAGAGTAAGATAAGAACTAGACTGTCAGAGATTGCAAACCTCCATTGAAATTAATGATCCTAATCAGTATCCCAGTAATGGTCTACCTATCTGGCACGGTTTACCCGATATCAGGCCAATCGAGGTAACTAATAGCTGATTTACGGTCTTTTTTCGATATAAACTAGTTAAAAACTTAGGGTGCATCCTCCCCCGAAACCTCAAATTTTGTTTTATAGTAATGGACTAACATCTTACACAGTTTGCAAAATATTGGGCATGTGAAAGTAAATAATGGCCGATAGGGGGCCATTTTGAATTTGATCGAGTCAGAATTTTTCAAGATGCATCCTCAGCTGAAATCTCACATTTCATTTTATAGTAATCGTCTAGCTTTCTAGCACGGTTTACCAAATATCGGCCATGTGAAAGTGAATAATGGCCTAAAAGCGGCCATTTTGAATTTGATCAAGTCGAAATTTTCCAAGATGCATCCTCAGCTGAAATCTCACATTTCATTCTATAACAATGGTCTAGCCATCTAGCACGGTTTACCAAATATCGCCCATGTGAAAGTGAATAATGGCCGATAGGAGGCCATTTTGAATTTGATCAAGTCAAAATTTTTCAAGATGCATCCTCTCTTGAAATCTCACAATTTGTTTTATAGTAATGGTCTAGCCATCTAGTACGGTTACCAAATAACAGCTATGTGAAAGTGAATAATGGCCGATAGGCGGCCATTTTGAATTTGATTGAGTCAATTTTTTTCAAGATGCATCCTCTCTTGTAATCTCACATTTTGTTTTATAGTAATGGTCCATCTATCTACCACGGTTTACCAAATATCAGCAATGTGAAAGTAAATATTGGCCGATAGGTGGCCATTTTGAATTCGATTGAGTCGAAAGTTTTTAAAAGGCATCCTCTCCCGAAACTTCACATTTTGTTTTATAGTAATGGTCTAGCTATCTAGCACGGTTTACCTGATATCAGGCCTATCGAGGTAAATAATGCTGATTGTCGGCCATTTTGAATTCGTAAGTTAAAAATTTTCAGGGTGCATCCTCCCCGGAAAACTCACACTTTGTTTTATAGTAATCAGGTAATGGTCTAGCCATCTAGCACGGTTTACCAAATATCAGCCATGTGAAAATGAATAATGGCCGAAAAGGCGGCCATTTTGAATTTGATCAAGTCAATTTTTTTCAAGATGCATCCTCATCTGAAATCTCACATTTCGTTTTATAGTAATGGTCTAGCCATCTAGCACGGTTGACCAAATATCGGCCATGTGAAAGTGAATAATGGCTGATAAGCAGCCATTTTGAATTTTATCGAGTCGAATTTTTTCAAGATGCATCCTCTCCTGAAATCACACATTTTGTTTTATAGTAATGGTCTAGCCATCTAGCACGGTTTACTAAATAACGGCCATGTGAAAGTGAATAATGGCCGATTGGCGGCCATTTTGAACTTGGACGAGTTGAATTTTTTCAAAATGCATCCTCTCCTGAAACCTCACAATTTGTTTTATAGTAATGGTGTAGATATCTTGAGCGGTTTTTATGATATTCCACAATATCAGGCCTGTCGAGGTGAATAATGGCCGCTAGGCGGCCATTTTAAATTTTATCAACTTGAAATTTTTCAAGATGCATCCTCTCCTGAAACCGTACAATTTATTTGATATTAATGGTGTAGCTATCTTGAGCGGTTTTCATGATATTCCGCAATATCAGGCCTGTCGAGGTGAATAATGGCCGATAGGCGGCCATTTTTAATTTTATCAACTTGAAATTTTTCAAGATGCATCCTCTCCTGAAACCTCACAATTTGTTTTATAGTAATGGTGTAGATATCTTGAGCGGTTTTTATGATATTCCACAATATCAGGCCTGTCGAGGTGAATAATGGCCGATAGGCGGCCATTTTAAATTTTATCAACTTGAAATTTTTCAAGATGCATCCTCTCCTGAAACCTTACAATTTATTTGATATTAATGGTGTAGCTATCTTGAGCGGTTTTCATGATATTCCGCAATATCAGGCCTGTCGAGGTGAATAATGGCCGATAGGCGGCCATTTTTAATTTTATCAACTTGAAATTTTTCAAGATGCATCCTCTCCTGAAACCTCACAATTTGTTTTATAGTAATGGTGTAGCTATCTTGAGCGGTTTTCATGATATTCCGCAAAATCTTTCAGTCAGATTTACCGATGTTATAAATTAGGTCAGAGTGCTGGGTCAACTTCAAGGTCAAGGTCCAAAAACCTGAAAAGGCACAACTAGGGACCTTAGAGAACATGTATGTGCAATATGACTGTCATCGGTCCAGTACTTTTCGAGATCTGCTCCGGAAACGAAGTGCGCGTCAAAACGTCTAAATAGTTCATAGTTCTGAACCAGAAGTAGGTCAAAGTTCAAATACCCCAAAAGGCACAACTAGACCCCCTAGGAGTGTTGTGTGTAAAATTTGAAGACAATCGGACAAGTACTTTCAGAGATATGCTCCGGAAACGAATTGTTTACGGACGGCCCAACGGCCCAACGCCGTAACATCATCATTTTCTCCTCTGCGACCTTGCGTATTGAATTCAGATTAAAAATATTTTAACCTGTCCATTATCCATCTGGAGGTAGCCCACATACCAAAAATTGTTATCCTAGCTTATTTTCTTACAAAGTTATAGGCAAAAGAAGAGGCAAAAAAACGGAGGTAGAATCCATAGCTCCCTCCGTCTCACCTACGGTGATGGCGGGAGCTAATTAGTGTATCTAGATATTGATTAAATATTGTTTTTTGTTTTACTTTTAGCAGGTTTATGTTATAATCTCCTGCTATGACTACTTCACATTGCCTTTTTGGAAAATCGAATAGTACGGGAGTGAGCTCATCAATAAACAAGAGCACACTCGATAATAGCCGGCCGCCGAATTATGATAAAGAAAGTAAAGACGAATGTCATTACGTAAATAACAACCCAAGATATAAATGGTATGTTAAATAAGATAGATACATGTATAATATGATATACTATATAATACTTGCATAGACTACAAGCAGATCTATAAGATGCGTCTGACAAAAATGTTTTCTATTGGTGTCATAAAGATCAAAGTCGATATATGAGGAGGGGGGTATTACAATAAAAACGTTGTAGTCAATTGATGAGATGAATGATGTACGCCCACAAGGTCAAATTATGGACGTAAAATAAATGTGAAAAATCGCAATAAGTCGACCATTTTGATTTTTTTACCGGCCATTATTGAGCTTGTCCAAGAACTGCTTATTAGTAACATGCATAACAAACTTGAAGAGGATACTTGTGAAAATGTTGAAGTTATCGCGCCTACAAGGTCAAATTATTGACGTAAAATGAGAAAAATTGCAATAAATCGGCCATTTGGAATTTTTTTTCAGCCATTATTGAACTTGTCCAAGAACTACTTATTAGTAACATGCATAACAAATTTGAAGAGGATATGTGAAAAAATTTCAAGTTATCGCGCCCACAAGGTCAAATTATTGACGTAAAATGAGAAAAATCACAATAAATCGGCCATTTTTTTTTTTTCAGCTATTATTAAACTTGTCCAAGAACTACTTATAAGTAACATACATAACAAATTTGAAGAGAATATGTGAAAAATATTTCAATTATCGCGCCCACAGGGTCAAATTATTGACGTAAAATGAGAAAAATCGCAATAAATCGGTTATTTTTTTTTCGGCCATTATTGAACTTCTCCAAGAACTACTTATTAGTAATATGCATAACCAATTTGAAGAGGATATGTGCCACAAGGTCAAATTATTGACGTAAAATGTGAAAAATCGCAATAAATCGGCCATTTTTTTTTTCGGCCATTATTGAACTTGTCAAAGAACTACTTATTAGTAACATGCATAACCAATTTGAAGAGGATATGTGAAAAACTTTTCAACTTATCGCGCCCACAAGGTCAAATTATTGACGTAAAATGTGAAAAATCGCAATAAATCGGCCATTTTTTTTTTTTTCGGCCATTATCGAACTTGTCCGAGAACTGGTCATTAGTAACATGCATAACAAATTTGAAAAGGATACGTGAAAAACTTTTCAAGTTATCGCTCCCACAAGGTCAAATTATTGACGTAAAAGGTGAAAAATCGCAATAAGTCGGCCATTTTGAATTTTTTTTCAGCCATTATTGAACTTGTCCGAGAAGTGGTCATTAGTAACATGCAAAACAAATTTGGGAAGGAAACATGAAAAACTTTTCAAGTTATCGCGCCCACAAGTAAATGTTAACGCCGACGCCGACGCCGACGCCGACGCCGACGCCGATTGCAATAGCCCACCTTTTTTAATTAAAATTAAAAGGCGGGCTAAAAATTGATAGTTTTCATTCAGGTTTCTAGGTGGCCCATATGCATTACCGAGCACAACCGTTCTTTTACCCTTTCGATCTATTGGTATTTCTATGAATTGTGCTTCCCATATAATGGATTTTACGATACTGAAGTTAAAATTGTTATTTAAAAAGATAGCATGACCCCCGTGTGAAGTGCTTGTTTTACCTTGTGATATTAATTGATAGCCATCTATTTGTAGAAGAGAAGTATCACTATCGTCTGATAACCAAGTTTCTTGTAAACAGATGGCACTAAATTCTACACCATTTCTCTTAGATATTCTATTTTTAGTTTAAAGGGACTGGCCCAGGCTAAAATCATAAAAAAATCGGTGATTTTATTTTGGCTTCTTAATATGACAATATAATGTAAACATGTCCATAGACTAGAACTGTGAAAGTTTTTTAATTGTTCTGCTGCGCATTCACCAGTTAGGCTAGATATAGAGACGAAATTCCCGTATTTCTTATTTTTGACATGGTTGTCAATAATTAGAAATCAGTAATTTCGACTCTATATCTAGCCTAACTGGTGAATGCGCAGCACAAAAATTTATAAACTTTTGCAGTTCTAGTTCTATATGGACATGTTTACATCATATGGTCATATTATTAGGCTAAAATAACATCACCAATTTTTTGATAATTTTGGACCTGGGCAATGTCCCTTTAAGACTATGAAATGCAACATTGTGCTGCGCATATTTTATTGTGTTATTACTAATAGGCATGTGGCTGTTTAAAAAAAAAAATCGCTGCACCTCCCCCCCCCCCCTCCGACATAGGTTTCATGTTTTTTTTTTCTTATTCCTGAACATATAAACTTCAAATTTCAAAACATTGACCAAAAATTAAAATATGTCATTCCAACCCTTTTAACGCCAGAGCATCAAAAAAAACTTGTGACAATTAATATATGAAAAAAAATTAAAGATACAAAAATCGTTTGAAAAATAATATATGTACAACAGCTGTGTAAATGATGCAAAATCGGAACTAAAATAAACAGAAAATTTGAAATTTACAAATAAAGCATTTTGATAAAATTTTATTTGAAATAAAATGACCAATTTTAAACTTGGATTTCATTTAGTTGTACTGAACATTAGAAAGAGTTATGTAGATCGTATTAATTTTTCATTGTTTGCAAATATCTACATTTATTTTTTAGAACGATAAACCAAACATTGGGGTATATAATGTACTCAATTTACAGTATTTTTATGCAGTACCGAAATGATTTTTTATGATTTTTTTAGTCAATTTGATTTTCTTCGCTATATCATATTTTAATATCGTAGTTTTATATTTAAACGAAAGATAAATAACAATTATACGTATTTATACCTACATGTAGATAGCGAATTATAAAACAAAAATAAACATTTAGAAAAAAATATTCGTAGTAATATGACATCCTATACTCGCGAGCCAACTGGCTTCTATTCAAAGTCTGAATAGTCATCAGAATCCTGGATCACATTTGTTGCATCGACTTCTATCGTGTTATCACATATAGATATACATCCACAGGCACTGGTACACTTCAGGCTATTGGGCGGGGGCCCTAGGGTAGTGGTTAGCACCGCTGCCTTTCACGCCAGAGTTCGGGGTTCGGTTCCCGGTCTCGGCGGTTTGAAAGAAACAAAAATGTTTCTTTCCCATCCACGTGTGAAAGTCAATATTGTGGGGAGCCTCCGTGACCGAGAGGTAGCGTGCTCGGTCTCAGACCGCCAGGGCTCGAATTTCGGATCCTGTGACTGGAGGACAGTGTCATCTCAATCATCTCACCATCCTCAGGAGGTTCTCCTGGCCCAGTTTAGCCTATATGTGCACAAAGGTGGCCTAAAGCCCGATTCATTTCATTTTATTTACTTCAGGCTATTACGACAGCATGTACATCATTTATCTTTGCAAATGTTGCACTTACAGCTAAAACACTCCAGAACAGATTTACTTTCACCTCCAACCATGTCCATGTTGGGGCAAGTAAACTCCTCCGCCAGATTGCAGCATGATAGTTAGAACACATATTATGTTTATATGCAGCATCTTGAGATGGGGGTAGACGTGATGAGTCGGTTGTGAGCGATCAAATAGATTATCCAAATTCATTGACATTATGCTGTTGCTTATGTCCATATATGGTACATATAGCTTGCTCTCTTTCTTTTAGCAGTTCGTTGGAAATGTTAAATGTTGTATTATTATAGTATACCCAAGGGCACTATTGCATTCTGGGGGACCCATGTCCCGCGTATTTAACAGTTGACTATACCTCTAATAACTGCTTCGAGTTACACTACTATTTTAAAATATAGGGACTGTCTTTAGGCATGCGGTATGTCAGACGTAAACGAAAATTTAGCGACTGCTTCGAGTTACAGGCACCACTGTATTATGCATTTCTGATAATATTCACATAGACATGATAGAAGGTCCAAATCAGCTTGGGTTGAGTAGCCTTATATTGGCCTATATTCAGGGCTACCCTCTATTTTTCTCTCTCTATCTGTTCAACCTCAGGTTCACCATCCGTGAATATTTCTAGGAATGACTGTGACGTGTTAGTTTTGTGGTGATTGTGGCCAGCCGTTGGCTGCGATGAGGTCTCTGTACCAGATTGCTGACGCTTTAGGCACACGAGGTTTCCTGTCATCATCAAAATTAACACTATACAATCCAAATTTCGTTGTATAACCCCTCACCCACTCAAAGTTATCCATCATGGACCAGGCAGTGTAGCCAACGACGTTACAATCATCCAAGTTTATGGCTAAAACAAACAATAGGTAAATAACACAATACGGTTCTTAGCATGATATACGGTGGCCCTGACCATACTAATTTGTCTAATCTTGATGATACAGTCCAGACCATTGTGCTTCATAAGTCATGTATATATAGGTCTTTAGGCCTACTTTAACTTTAAATAATGAGTAGTTTACGTTAGGTAGGCATATGCCACTCCACAAATCTATAAATAGGACTCTTTATTTGATCCTTAAAATAGGATGCAAGTCACTTCGACACTGGTAATTTTGACACACAGGTTTTAGTTGATTTTAAAATTCTACAAATCCATTTAATATGCATAAATAAGCCATAAATCCTAGAAATGGTCTAGCTTTTCAGCCAAAGCATTCACAGAGGTGTTTTTGGTATCTACACCCACGTTTTCAACACCAGCGAAGTCGCTACGCTATAGTTTGAAGACCACAGATCAATATCATTGATATAAATTAACATAAATTAATATATTTAAAACCAGAAAAACTATAACATGCGCTAACATTCCACCAAATCGCGCACAGAAGTGTTTTTGTGTCTATACACAGGTTTTTCACCCCATGGAAGTCGTTTCACTACATTTTAAAAACCACAGATCAGTCTATTTGCATAAATTAACATAATTGAAGCTCCAAAACTATAAAATGCTCTGATCAAATTTAACCAACTGACCAAATCACCCAAAGAGGTGTTTGCGGTGTCTATACCCGATGTTTTTACCCCGTGGGAATCGTTTAATTAAATCTCGAAGTCCACAGATCAACCAAATTTGCATAAATTATCATAAATTACCATAATTAAAACATGAAATGCTCCAACATTTCGACAAATTCGCCAACATAATGTGTTTTTGATGGTCCCATGAAAGTCGTTTCACTACATTTTGAAGACAACTGATCAACCTAATTTGCATAATTACCAAATAAACGTTATTAAAGTAAAAAAAATGCTCTAACTTTTCCACCAAATCACCCTAACAGCTGTTTTTGGTTACTATACCCAGCTTTTTCACCCCGTGAAAATCGTTTCACCACATTTTTAAGTCCACAGATCAACCGAATTTGCATTAATTTGCATAAATAACATAAATCAACATATTTATAGCTAAAAACCCATAAATGCTCTAATTTCAAAAAAAAAAATACCTACATAGCAGATTTGATGTCTACACCCAGGTTTCCACTGCAAGGGAGTCGTTCTCTTAATTTTAGGTACTGTTGATCAATCTAATTTGCATAAATTAACATAAATAAACATATTCAAGACCAAAAAACTGGAAATCATCTAATTTTTCAACAGAATCACATACATAGATGTTTAATTTTGGTGTCCAAAGTTGTTCACCCCATGGAAGATATTTCTCTTGGTTTTAAGTACCAGTAGTCAACAAAATTCGCATAATTCAACATAAATAAAGCCAAAAATCTATATAATGATTTAAAAGCTCGACAAAATTACATACAGAGGTGTCTTTGATGTCTATATCCAGATGTTCCACCCTACGGAAGTCATTTTAAACACCTCCGATTTTACAAGATTTTTATAATTTACTAAAAAAACATTTCAAATGGGTTCATGGTCAACATAATTTGCATAAATTAGCATAAATCAACATATTTAAGTTATAGACACAAAAAACAGCTGTGTGGGTGATTTGGTTGAAAAATTAGATCATTTTATAAGATTTTGGCTTTAAATATGTACATTTTTGTTAATTTATGAAAATGATGTTGCTCTGTGGACTTTGAAAATATGTAGTGAAGCGACGACTTCCAACAGCATGGGGTGGAAAACCTGAGTATATACATCAAAAACACCCCTGTGGGTGATTTTGATGAAAGGTTAGAACATTTTATAGTTTTTTGACTTCAAATATGTTTATTTATGCCAAAAAGTTCGAAATGTGGTGAAACGACTTATATTGGGTGAAAAACCTGGGTATTGACACCAAAAACAGCTGTGTAAGTGATTTAGTTGAACAGTAATGAGAATTTTATAATTTTTTGGCTTTAAATACAATGTATTTTAATATTATGTTAAATTTGCAAATTAGGGTGATCTATGTACTTTGAAATTAGGTGAAACGACTTCCATGGGATGACAAACCAGACACCAAAGAATCGGTGTGAGTGATTTTGTCGAAAAATAAAGTATTTTTTATATAATTTCGGCATGGCAAATGCCCTTTTTTTAGCGATAATTATATTAATTTATGGAAATTTATGCAAATTAGATGCATTCAAGGAATTTTTAAATCCACTAAAAAAAATCCATGAACAAAATGAATTTCTCAGAAAGTCAGTCGAAACGTCCAAGAGTGTGACAAAATGACCTATTTTTGGGGTGTTTCTGTGTCGATGTGTCTCTACTGTGTCGAAATTGCAGTGTGTCGAAAAGACCAGTGTCGAAATGACTGTCATCCCTGAAATGTTGCCTAACCTTATCCAGTTATCGTTATGACTACCTTCAAGACTTTAATATAATAATGGGAAAACTGCATAATCTTTTAGTATGTATATGTGATACCTATAATTACACCAGCACATTGTTATATTTATGCTAATAGTTACCTTTGAGTACATTGTTAATGTAGCCATTGTAGAATGCAATACGGTCCAGATCTTGCAGGTCACCACTAACGGTAGTCTTTGGCATGCCGTTCTCAGTGATCACTACAGGAGGGTTGTCGTAGTTATCCTTAACATATCCGAGCAATTCACGCATGCCCCAAGGCACAGAGTACAGGTTGCTGGATGCAGCCCTGATAAATAACAAGAAACATTATAAAAAAATGATCTATAATAAGTTATTTTCACATATATAGACTATCAATTAAATTGATAATTTTAATTAAATTAAAAAAGGGACATCATCAATGTCATGTCATAAAAATATACCTCAACTATACTATGCAACTTCATCGACTCTCTAGAGAGTTCAGTGTGTTACATGAGGTGTCACTTATGAGAACGACACAATGTGTCTTAGTAAGAGTATCTTGACTAATAGGTCCTATATTACTTTGTATTGCATTTCTGTGATCATGATCATATCAAATAAGGAATCCGAATCTGCGTTGGACATTGCGAAAATAAATTTCAACATTGTTATCATTATTAGAAAGTCAGTTGCGGATATTAGTCCAGGGCATTTAAGCCAAAAAGTAGTGAACATAGGAACAAATTGCAACAGAAGCTTTTTCGCTTTTTTTGAGTTCATTAACATATGTACAATGACCAAAAAAAAGTCCCGAGCCAGAAAAATTCGGAAACTTTTTTTACGGGCCTTTTTGTGAGGGTACCCTAAAATTGCTAAATTATAGTTATTACTCACCCAAATCGTAAGATGCTTTGAAAAAGGAATTGTTTGTTACCCATAATTATTTGAAATACCTTTGAATAAATTCAAAAGATAATAGTAGTAAGACTTTTGTGCATTTTTTGGAAAATTTGGATATATCGTTCAAAGTAAAAAAAAAACATATTTTGAAACAACACCTACAATTATTGGGAAACAAAAAAGAAGAAAGACATAATGCATTCTTGTGTTCAGTAGATTTAATTTAATTTTAAATTTATTCGTGGATCAGCTGATATGTCGGTCATGATCTGTATTTAATGATGATCAACCATTTGCCATGCCCAATCCACTGACCGTATAGTCGAGTTACTCATCCCCATTGCTGGACTCTGAGACACTCACATTAGATTAAAAATACGTAGCTGTTGTTTTTGTCAAAGGTATTTATTACAATTATCTGCTCCTGATTTTCTTGGCTGACTTCTCATTTTTGTACATCCATGAATTTAAATTGTCAACGTCTTTTCACTATACAAGACCACCAAGGCTTAAATATTCCCCGCTTCCACAAATTTAGTTTATATATGGCTATTTTGGTGTTCTTTTCAACATGTTCAAAGTTTATAATACTGTATTTAATGAGCGACTATTGCTCAGTGATTTTTCTTCATATATGCAATATAAAATGATAAACTTCTAATTTGACTATAAATACTCGGCGTTCCGAGCTCAGAAGCGTAAATAAATTGATTAATTATTTTATAAAACTGTTCACAGTGTATTTTACATTCAATATGTTTCTATAAATAATTGCAGCCTCACTTGAAATAAGAAGAATAAATGCACTTGATAATAATATTAAATAATAATAATAATTCAAAACATTTCAAAATGTATATTTTGCTATAATTTTTAGTAGAAGACTGACAAATGATGAATCATGATATATGGAAGTAAATTTGTAACCTAAAACTGGTCCGGTAATCAGATGTTATATTACATAATTTATATTTTGCTGAACATATGTCTGCACACAGAGCAGCTGAAGATATGAATTGATCTCAGACAGAATAAATCGGTAAATTCCAACTCTATGTTGGCTTCGGTAAATTTGTATAATTCTACAGAATGAGATTATACAGCTTCAGTTGATTTTGATCATGAATTCATGGATCTTTGAGCAATATATTTACAGTATTGAGACAGTGCTGCTAGTGTTTTATAATGGAATCATTTGCATAAGCATGAATTCGCCCAACACTCTTGACAGAAGGTAAAAAAACCATATAATTGTGCTCGAAGTATCCTACAGTTCTGGAACAAAAAGCAGTCTTGTTTGTATAAAGTTGCAAACAAAGTCATATTTAGCTGTTCTATTAAGTTGTTTTAATTAATGTTCGTAAAGCAATATTTATTAGTTTTTATCCAGGGCCTAAAATTGTGTATTCTTCTATATTGTATGCTAGTATCCAATTACACACACACTGTATTTCAGAGATGATCGTCGCTATGTTTGTTTTTAAATATCATCATTTTCGTTGTTATATTTTACATGATGTTCACAAGTTTATCTGTACATTATTGTGCTCGAAATATCCGACGGATTTTCAGAGCAAAATGTAATAAAGAAGACATTATGTTGTCGACTCTGATGAAACAGTCACTCATGGTGTTTAAAAATTTCAATTTATATAAATCATCAAGTAATAGTCATTTATAATTTAAATTTTTATGAATTTTTTTTTTCTAGATTACAACCTTATTTTGACAATCTTTATCATAATCTGATTAAAACGTGAAATTTAAATTACCTAAACGTCATGTACACGTTGAAGTGGATAAATATACAGTGTCAAATTTTGTGAAAAAATGGCGTAATTTGACAATAATTAATTAAAATTCAATATTTACCATTATTATAATTATTCTTATATATCACTTTTCGTTGTACTTGACAACATTAAAACACATTTATATGAAAAAAAATACAAAATAAATACCAAATCAGTGTCACTTGCGACTTAAGATATTTATTTCTAAATGACATAAGGGCAATTACACCATAATTAGTCAGTTTTATTCTATTGATATAGTTCTGCTGGTGTTATTTTCTTACTCTCATATTACTATGGGGAGCTTTTTAAATGTAATGTGATGTATAAAGTAGTATTGTAGATAACTTGGCAATTTTGGTATTGGAAAATATAAGATTTGGTTGATTAAAAATGATGATGTGCAAGTCTATGTTGTACGAAGCCCCAGAAGCGACATTTGCATTATTGTTATTTAAAAAAAACCCCTCAATATATTGAGTTAAAAACATCGATATATTGACTTTAAAAGTTAATATATTGAGTTTACAAATCGATACATTGACCTTAAAAGTCAATATATTGACTTTGAAAGTCGATATATTTAGTTTACAACTCAATATATTGAGTTTACAACTCGATATATTTAGTTTACAACTCTATATATTGACTTTGAAAGTCAATATATTGACTTTGAAAGTCGATATATTGAGTTTACCACTGAATATATTGAGTTTACAACTCAATATATTGAGTTTACAACTCGATATATTGAGTTCTCAACTCAATAAATTAGGTTTTAAATATATTGAGTTCTCAACTCAATAAATTAGGTTTTAAATTGACTTTAAAGTCAATATATTGACTTTGAAAGTCGATATATTGAGTTTACAACTCAACATTTTGAGTTTACAACTCGATATATTCACTTTAAAAGTCGATATATTGAGTTTACAACTGAATATATTGAGTTTACAACACGATATATTGATTTTTAAAGTCAACATATTGAGTTCACAACTCAATATATTGAGTTTACAACTCGATATATTAAGCTTACAACTCGATATATTGACTTTAAAAGTCGATATATTGAGTTTACAACTCAATATATTGACTTTGAAAGTCAACATATTGCGTTCTAACCGCAATATATCAAGTGTTAAACTTAATATATTGATTTATGAACTAAATATATAGACTTTTAAAGTCAATATATCGAGTTGTATACTCAATAAATTGAGTTATAAACTCAATAAATCGACTTTCAAAGTCAATATATCGACTTTTAAAGTCAATATATCGTCTTTTAAAGTCAATATATCGACTTTTAAAGTCAATATATCGACGGATGAACTCAATATATCGACTTTTAAAGTCAATATATCGACTTTTTAAGTCAATATATCGAGTTATAAACTCAATATATCGAGTTATGAACTCAATATATCGAGTTATGAACTCAATATATTGACTTTTAATATCAAGAAATCGAGTTATCAACTCAATATATTGATTTTTAAACTCAATATATCGAGTTGTAAACTCAATATAGTGAGTTGTGAACTCAATATATCAACTTTTAAAGTCAATATATCGAATTGTAAACTCAATATATCGAGTTGTAAAGTCAATATATTGAGTTCTTAACTCAATATATTGAGTAAAAAAAATTATAATGCAAATGTCGCTTCTGGGGCTTCGTAAAATTGTTTATTTTCTATATCATTTTTTACTTATACTTGACAAAATTAAAACAAATTTTGCTAAATATAAATATAATTATTATGTATACAATCTAGTGTATACATATATATCTCTCAACTCACTGTTACGTATGTCGCTCGCTGAAAGTGACTATTTCTAAAAAGGGGGACGGGATAATTACTTCATACTCAATCGTTTTTTCTTTATTGATATAATCATTTTGTTGTTATATTCTTACTCCCATATAATGTAGGAGTTTGTAAGGTGTATATATATATTAGTTGATATGCATAGTAAAGTTACAGACGATTTTTGTATGTTCGAGATTGAAAAAAATATGGAATTTTGTTCATAAAAATAATGATTAAGTTTACTTTGTGTGGCTTTAGCCCTATCGATATACTTGCAATGGTTTATGTTATGTATTTCATTCTCTTTAATTGCATTAGAATGATTGAAAGTGAAAAAATATACGATTTCTATGACTTTTTGTAAAATTGCGAATTTCACTTTTTTGGCTTGAAAACATAAAAATACACAATTTTTCAAATCGATACTTCAAATAAATAGACTTCCTAAAAAAGAACCATTTGCTGAGTTGAAATCACATATCAAACCGTTGGCCCTTGCTCGGCTGAGTGCGGTAGCTCCCCTAATAAAATGAAACATGAAAGTCAACTAGGATAAACTGATATTTTAGTGTGTTTTTTTTCTATAAAGAGCTTATTTTAGGCTAACAAATTGGTAACACCAAAATTGTAATATATTTTTAGAATATATGTGATAATAAGTAGCATATTAAATGTAATTGAAGTAAAAAATATTATTCAATAAAAAAAATATATATCTATTGTGGGCGCCATTTTGAAAAATGGCTATAAAACGGTCATCTGAATTTTTACGTCTTGGGACTTTTTTTTGGTCATTTTCGATACAAAACTAAATTCAAAAATGCAAAAATCACTTCTGTTGCAATTTGTTACACCTCAAATCATACATAAATGCCCTGGACTATATTACAAGATCAGTCAATCTGAAAGCTACTTTATTAATGTCACTGAATTAAGTTCAAGGTCACTCACCGAAACCAGTCTGAGTCAACGTGATTCAATGAATCCTGATCCAAATCATATCGTTCCGGGAAGAGGGGACTCTCATAATGTTCAGTCAGCCGAGTGGTGTAATGATTCAATCCAAAAAAATCATGTGTACCTGAAGATCAAGTAAAGGTCACAAGGTTATATTACAGTTTTTTTCTAAATAAAAACGAATTGCCAGAACATGCTCTATCGGTGGTAGTAGTAGTACGGTAGTAGAAGTAGTATATGTAGTAGCCATAGTAGTAGGCCTATTATATGCTATACTTCTATAGCGCAACATTATATCATTTCTATATGCGACTCACTTCACTCGTGTCACCAGTGTCTGTACTTCAGAGTGACTGGGACACTGATAACCCAGTGTAGAGATTTACATGTATAATACAAATGTTCACATACTTGAGAATAGGTATACTATATATATATAAAACATTATTATGATATATTACATTATGTTCCGTAATGCTGCTTACATTACTTTGCTAACAAAGTAATGTTGTATTAATCTCAAAAAGATGAAAATGAGTTGTACATCTGGATGGCTTTCAGAGACGACTTGCTGGTCCAAGCCACGGTGACTTGATATAGATGTTTTATTACAATACAACAATGATACAATGCCGCGCGCAGCGTGCCTGTTGTGTTTATATTAAAAATTAGGATGTGTGGACACTAATTTGACCAAAAAATTATCACTTATATAACATATACCATTATGATCAGCGTGATTCAAAGAAAAATATTTGTAGTCTTTGCAGCTAAATGACGATGTGATATCCTTTTTGAAAGCAATTTTCATCGAATATCGTGGACCCATTCCGTCGTCAGTTTAGCCATCTTATTTAGGAGACGAACCCCAGTCCGTACTGAGAGAAATATTCTGAGGTAACATCCTATACATTTGTATGTGTAAGAACAGTTTCTACAGCATGATTCCCTGCGAGAGATCTATCAAAATGTGTGATGTGATACCTGAACGTTTACAGTCAGTTCCTTTTGAACTAAAATTAAATCACTTGGGATATCGACTGAAACTATAGATACAACATAAGGTAAATATAGATATGGTCAGTAATTATGTTTTATTAAGTTGTTTCCATTGACCGTGTTAACTAGTTTGTTTTGTTGTCGATTTTGATTATTTCGTTATAAAACAACATGTTTCAACGTATTTGTAGAGAAACCCTCTAATCCACTGCATCATGCAATACATCATTAGAACGGAAATGTAATTACCTTTTAAATGGTTTATTGAGGTCGGTAATTTTGTTTGCTAGTTCCTAGTTCCTAGTTCGACATTCGAATAAGTAACCAGGTACTGGTTCCTAGTTCATTATTCAAATAAGTAACCAGTTACTAGTTCAACATTCGAGTTAGTTGGCCTAGTCAGCTCACATTTATAACCCATACATTAAATCTGTCAATTACCATGTTACCCTATATGATCAACCAGTAGCCAGCATCGTTACAGCGTTGGCCAACCCAAGCATGGAGAAGCTGGGCGCACTGACGCTGACGGGCACCAGCCTCTGCATCATACCCTATACCCGGCGACGGTCGGTCACTGCCGCATATTATCCAGCGACCGCCGCTGGTTACTAGTTCGCCTTTTTTCAAACCACCGGGGGCTCCGTGGGAGAAGGCGGACGCCGAATGTCGAACTAGGAACTGGGATCGCCGGGATAGCAGGGGGGAGGCAGTCCACGGTCGCTGGGCGTGCATCAGGGGTGGTACACTGAGCTATCAGTGAGTGTCACAGTCACCCACTGAGCTTTTGTGTGGCATTTACACATATCCAACACCAGGGGTCTCAGTCGTCTGTTACGTCACCGTCTGCCAACCAGCAGCCAGCAATTCATAAATCAGGCACCAGCAGTGAGGTAGATCGTGATTGGCCAGTTGTGTTTAGATGCACACCCTCCCATCCGCTGCCAACACATGGGAATTTGTGCACGCAGTGCTCGTCATACAAACCTGAGGGTATCCATGAGTGTTCCACTTTCAATTTTATATTTATTGCTAATTAATTTAATGTAGTTTTTAAAAGTATGAGCTGAGCCCAATTTTTACTATATACGGTATATATCAGTGTATAGTCAGCCTAGATATTTTTACCTCATTTTCAGAAGCGTCAATGGTAATAACATGAATCGAGTTATTTTGCACTCTGTGAGGCCATCGTTCTGAAAGAAACCGGATTTTTCCCACGCACCCAGATGCGGCAGTACAGAGAGTGGCTGTGAAATCTCTGTCCCCTGGTGGTTAATATTAGCTGATCGGGGGAAGATGACCAGTGTATGAAGTAGAGAGAGAGACACTGGTGACACGAGTGAACAGGGGTGGCTACGGGGCTATACAGCTAGTGACAACTGATCAACATTATATGCCTATGTGCGAGTTTACAGCATGGGGATAATGCTGCTATACACAGCTGTACGCTGTAATGATGCTAGCTACCGGCTTAGATTGTTTTATCTTAATATAGCGTGACATCGTAATTTACAAATTAAATCTATGGATTAGAAATATGAGGTGGGTACTCATTCGAATGTTAAACAAGGAACTAGTAACTGGGTTACTTATTGGAATGTTGAGCCAGGAACTAGGAACTGGTTACTTATTCGAATATCGAGCTAGGAACTAGTAACCAACATTACCGACCTGGTACCTCCCCTATAAGGGGTCAAACATATACAGTTCATCCCTATTTTTTTGCTGTTAACATCTTATTTCATGTTTTAGACATTTCAAGGTTTAAAGCCATAGTCAACTCTTAAGTGTTTGCGGGACAATGGGCTCCCATAATTCAAAGTGACCCATGGAAATTCCATAATGAAGTCACAGCCATGACCATGGCCCTGACCAACAGCCATGAACCAAGATCATATCGAGCGCAGCATTAAGAGCTGGCTCTTAAATAACTGTGAGGCTATATACATGAGCGACATCTATGGATAATAATTCAAACAAAATTCAGCTATGGATATTGATATTGCTCCTGGCTAGGTTCTTTGGGGACACCAGGTGGAAATATCCTTGTTTGTGCACCTGTTTTTCAGGGTTCGGTTCCCGGTCTCGGCGGTTTAAAAGAAACAAAAAATGTTTCTTCCCCATCCACGTGTGAAAGTCAGTATTGCGGGGAGCCTCCGTGACCTAGAGGTAGCGTGTTCGGCCTCAGACCGCCAGAGCTCGAATTTCGAATCCTGTGTCTGGAGGACAGTGTCATCTCAATCATCTCACCATCCTCAGGAGGTTCTCCTGGGCCAGTTTAGCCTTTATGTGCACAAAGGTGGCCTAAAGCCCGATTCATTTCATTGTGCACCTGTTGTGTTGATATGAGGCCAAGCTGGGCAAGCAGAGGAAACACATTCTGATACTGCCGAAACAGCCAAAATCAAGTCAGTTTTTGTAGTGTTCCGACCTATAACCTGCCAATTGCAGGTGTTTTTTTTAATAAATATTTTTAAACTCGGCGTGAATCAACATGAGGACTAGTGTAGGCCTACACATGGTGCAATGTTTATTTATAACATCCGGGTCCTCTTGTTGTGGAGGAGTCCCTTGTCTTGGCTATTCATAGACAAATCTGTCGTGAGATGTCAAAAGGCAGTATCTCCTCATTTCACAAGTAAGGAGATACTGCATTTTGACTTTGTAGAGCGGAGCTGATGGACACTGGCTCACGCATGCGGCTTTCACAGGTGACCACAGGTTTAAAAACAAGTTGATGTGGGTGAGATGTGAGAGGTGGAAGGATGTAGCCCATGCCTTATATGTCACAATCGGTAGCATATCGCTGGCACGTAGATTTGCCACCTTTCCATTAAAAATGTAGAAAATCAGTTTGCAAGGTCCGTGGTGTTGGTAGAATTTGGAAGTATCACCTCTTCTTAGGCAGAAGGGATGCTAATACTTGAAACAAGTCCTTAAAATTTGCATCAGACAGACATGTATTGTAATTAGGTTTGTAATTTAGCTTCAACACTCATGTACACAAGCTTTCGACAATACTCGATGTTTAATTAATTTGTGAATTCCCAGGCCAGTTGAAATCCATTTTCTCTCTAGCTTCCTTTGCACTACTCGTTCAGATAATTTTGTACACCAATTATTGTGACGCGCGTCACTTTTTCTGCTCTTCATTCTAGTGAAAAATGTATACATACTTTCAACAAACGATGTGTCATCTTATATCCGCTGGTTTATTTCGAAGGGTTTATTGGCCACTTATTAAAACTATATCATGTCCACTGGTTTGTTCTGAAGAGTTTATCTGTCACTATATAAAATTATATATCATGTTCTGTCCACTTATTTATCCTAAAGGGTTTATTTATTACTATATAAATTTATACATCATGTTATGTCCACTGCATTATTTTGGAATCTTTGTCTCTCACTAGTTACGAAGCCCCTGAAGCAACATTTGCATTCTTACTATTATATTTTTTATATAGACACTTCGATATATTGAGATTACAACACGATATATTGAGTTTATCATTCAATATATTGAGTTATTAACTCGATAACAACTTGATATATAGCGTTAAAATTCGATATAATGAGTTAAGAGATCTATATATGAAGCTGTTAACTCAATATATTGCGTTGTCAACGCAATATATTGAGTTCTCAATTTTTTTGAGTATTTGAGTTCTCAATATATTGAGTTGTGAACTTGGTATAAGGAGTTCATATCTCAGTATATCGATCTGTGAACTCAATATATTGAGTTGTAAACTCAGCATATCGAGTTTTGAACTCGATATATTGAGTTTGTATCTCAATATACCAAGATGTCAACTCAATATATTGAGTTTTGAACTTGATATATCGAGTTCGTATCTCAGTATATGGAGTTGTGAACTCAATATATTAAGCATATATTGAGTTGACAACTCAATTATTGAGTTTGTTTCTCGATATATTTAGATAATAACCAGCTATAGTGAGTCGACAACTCGATATTTTGAGTTGCAAACTCGACTATACAACTTAATAATGTTAAGCTCACAACCCGATTTATTGAGATAAGAATTCGATATATTGAGCTCGCAACTCGATATATTGACTGTTGAGATAAAAACTCGATGTACGAGTTTATAACTCGGTATATTAAGTTGACAACTCAATTTATTGAGTTTGTTTTCTCAAAATATTGTGTTGACAACTCAATATATCAAGTTCTGAACTCAATATATCGAGTTCCTAAATCAATATATCGAGTTCATAACGCAATAATTATATCGAGTTCTGAACTTAATACATCGAGTTCTTAACGCAATATAATTATCGAGCTCTTAACTCAATATACCCAGTTCTTAACTCAATTTATCGAGTTCTTACCTCAAAATATCGAGTTCCTAATTCAATATATCGAGTTATAAACTAAATATATGGAGCTGTGAACTACCAAGTTAAAAACAAGAATGCAAATATCGCTGCTGGGGTTTATTATCTAGTTGATAAGGTTAGTCGTCAGAATCTGACGTCTACAGACGTCAGATTCTGACGACTAAAGTCGATCCCTGCGCTGTAAGAGTTAAGGACTACATGTAGATCTTCATCTGGTTTGCATCCATGACTAGGACCTGGATGATGCCCATGCAACATCCGAATGCATTCTATAAACATAGCTGTCCATATGCAATTGAAAAAGTCAGGTATGCGATTAACGCTAGCTCCAGCCTGATTGATCATTTCTGCAACTTGAACATGGGAGAGGGGGCAATTCTCATGAATTCCATGGCAGAAGAGATTAATCAAGAAAACAGCATAGATGACCAAAGTAATCCAGGCGTTGGTTGTACGACTCTTGGTCGCAAAATGCCGAAAGCCATTCAATTGACTCATTGATCATCAACATGATCAAGAATCGGGTTGAAAAAGCCAAATCAGCTCCCCCACTACATAATATGTACAATGCATAATGCACGCAGATAATTGTGGGTATGTGTCTTACCATTCAACATTGCATCAACACTACCAAAAGCACCATCCATCAAGACCTGCGACCCCAATATCCACTATTTAGGGCACGAATCAGTTGTTATAATTTATATACATGTAATATCTCTAAAAAATGTAAAAATGCAATCAAAGTTATATGCACATCTATGATGAATTATCTTTTCAGCAAGCAAAAAAAAGACGTGTAACCTTAAAAAAGAGCTTTCGTAGTAGGCATCGGTGGCTTTTGAGGACCATTGAATTTTTCTAGCGGCAAATCGTGTGTGTCTGCCCTACAGCCATTTTCACATTTGCGGCTGCTACTATACACATGTCATAAACTTCTGTTGACATCCCCTATCCGCCAGCATTCAACGTTACATAATATTGGGATATTATGTCAATAGATCCAGATCTATCTCTCAAAGCCTACCTTTACCATTTGCTTTAACATATAGGCCAATTTAAAAAAACTAGTCAGGAAATCAACTCAAAAGACATGCATTTCTGTCATTTTCACGTCGCAAATATATTTTAGATAACATTGAGAGAGAAAACCTCATCCTGCAGAGAATTCAGTTGTATTCGTTCTCACTCTACCCCTGAATGCGATGAGGCTTTTTCCACCTATTTGAGTACCCCTCTCCACGCGACTCCCAACTGTCGGCCCCTCCCCTAAATTTCAAACTCTGCCCAAACTTATGAAAGTGATACATGTAGAACAAATATAGCTTTTATTGCAATAAATATGTTACCCATATATTTCTAATTCCAGTATGTCATAACATACATATTTTACCATAAATATAGACACAAATAACATTATGAATTATTTTCTTAACTTTATATGAGCACATTTAATCTCGAAATTACGTATTATTTTTCAAAATGAAACCACGTATTTTCCGTGCGTTTTCGTTCATAAGTAAATAATTAGGGGGATTATATCGATACAAAATCACCCAGAATAGAGTTTAGCCACTGTTTAAACTGTTTTTGATATAATTTATTAGCTGATGTGATCCCCCCGTGTTAAGCTCTAATTATTCAATTTTGAATCAGAGGTGGCAATATTTGACTGTACAATCCAGTTGTACACACTCTATAATTGTGTGATAGGGTGTACAAATAACATTTTGCAGATGGCAAGGACCCAGTGCTGCCTCAACGTTGGACAATTATCATCGACGCTGTCACATAGTTGGAACAGTGTTGGCCAAGTTCTCGCATCGCTTCGCATATACTGTCACTTGGTTTGACCAAGGAAACTTATATATTCTTTGGTTTGACGTTTCCAGGCCAGACAGTGCCGTCTGATTGCCGGCGTTTTGCGGTTACCTTTGATGTCTAAGCGAGGCGCGTGTTTCTCCCTGGAGTGGGATCCCAAATAGGTCCAAGCAAGCTCATCACCGGCAGGGGTAGTATAGGGAACTACCCCCTGCCAATGACGGGATGGACAACCTTGACTTCAATCCTCAGTAGATATTAAACATGTATTATAGACAGGGATATATCCTAACCAATCTAATAAACATGTCTGTCAACCTTTTCTCATCGGTTTCTATTGTGTTTTTTCCCGTAGATTTTAAATCTGCCAGATACCATTCGAGATTTTGTATATTAAATTAGCTAATTTGCATATTTCCAAAATGGCCGCCACAAAAAAGTAATCTGCTATGAATACAGTCACGGCAATCATAGAAATGTGTTTTTTTTGCCCTAAGTTCGGGTTTTGAGATCCCATAATGCCATTTTGACGACAATGTTATTTTTGGGGTCATTGGAAGGTTGTAGGTCACGTGACCATTGAAATACAATATCCCACCTTTACGTTTTTGCAAAAAGTGCACAAATGGACTTTTTGGGGATAAAATGATGATTAAAATGCCTGATATTATATATTTGATTTCAGAGAAATACATCTCATACACAAGACTATATTTATTATTACAAGATGGCCGCCATAATTCAAAATGGCCGCCAGCCGAACCTAAAATCAAGATATCTGAGCTTCTAGATATCATATTTAAGCCATCTTAGTGTCTAGATTGGGGTTTTGTGGATCAAGGAATACAATGTCAGACATCATTATACTTTCAAATGATTTTTGATGTCTTTTTGATCTCTATAGTTTGATATTTTGGCAAAATTGTGTTATATCATAGTTATATTTGAATAACTTCCTCCCAGAATGAGGTTATCATCCGCACACTGTTCTGAATTCACATGCTAACATGATCTAAAGTAAAACCATATACATTACATGTATATGACAGCGATAAAAGAGATAAATAGAGATATCATTTACCTTATAATACGACACTGTTATTTTGTAGCATATGTAGAACTACTACCCGGAACTACTACGCAAGGGGTAAACATCATATTTTCTGGAAAACTGACACGGCGTGTTGTAAAAGTTTGGGCACCTGAAATGATATCTACATATATTTAGGATCACAACCTCGGTGCACAACCTTGCAAATCGACTATTAGAAATTGGTAGGAAGCCAATAATGGCGGCCATTACCGAAAAACTTTAATTTGTCAATATCTCTGTCAATATTTAAGATAATTTGCTTTTAAAGTTGTCTAGACCAATATTTTCAGGGTCAAAGATCAATATAAAACCAGTCCTGAAGTGATGTTATGTCTTGTTAATATGTATAACAGTAGGCCTATATACACACAACTCTGCTTTTATGTTTTGGAAATAATGTTTCACACTGTATAAGAATAATCACATCATGAGCGTTCGATGTCATAACAATGATAATGTTTATTGATCAAAAACTTGATAATAGAATAAGTATGAGCCCTTGCAGTGATATAGCATTTGGCATTATAATCACTTCATAACATAGTCAGACTAAGGGGTACTGGGATGATTGCTAGTAGCAGTACTTTTCGCACCCACCTGGGGAGGGTCATACTGTGACTCTTGAGGACTATCCGACCAGAGGATAGCGGGGCTGTGCTAAAGGCCTCGGTGTTTCAGCATTAAATTGCATATCAAAACCTAAATCTTGATCGTCTGAGCATGTCTGAAGGTAAATCCTCCTAGACATGCCCAGAACATCGGGCAGTAACCCACCATGCCCTATCACCCCACGCTCACGTCATCAAGGTATCAAGGTGTTGTACGCAGCAACCTTTGCTTAGATATCTCTGACAGTCTTCTACATAGCAGGGGATTTTTCTTCTCTTACTCGAGCAGTTTTTGTTGCAACCCTTTTTGCAGCCACGTGTCATTGTGTGTGTCCTATATGGTGGCCTTGGTGGGTTTGTAGATTTATCTGGGATCAGTTTATCATTTTATACAACCCGTCCATAGTCCTCAGGCTTGCAGGTAAGCTTGGTGATGTAAGCTGACTTGTCAAGTGCTGTTGCCAATGCTGCCCGCTTTAGATGATGTTCTAAAGCAAGAGGGTGGCAGTAATTTCAGCAGTGATTTGTTATTATAAAACTTGATGAATCGGAGTATATATAGCTATATCACAGCCTTCGTTATTTCAATGTGAGCACCATGGCATCATCAGCTATCATGCTTTTTCCGTTTTCTGCGACCAATGATGGAGGCATATTTGCCGAAGAGTAGAAATGTCATTACTCTTGTCAGACGAATCAATTTCGCTTATATACTATTTTGGTTTCTGGTTCTGAGTCTAGTCATTCACGGATGATAAGAGCTTCGTATAATTATGATCTTCAAAGTAATGGCAGCTTTGGACACCATTTCTTTCACATCAAGACCAGAAGCTCTGCTGAACATAGCAAAATGGCTAACAGGGAGCGATCCAAGTGGTTTTCAAGAGTTTTTCCAACAAGACTCGCTTTCTTGCTTTTCTATGTCAGACATGGTACCAAGAGGAGCAAAGTGATCCTTGCATTTGTTCAACTAAATTTCACTTAGGTGGTGGATAAAACAGAGTGTACTAATTACAGTCACATACATTGCATTGTATATTTGGTAATTGGTCGTTCATCTCAAGATAGCTATTCATTCACGAGTTTTGCCGCTCCAATGGGTCATGCAAACTTTAGGGCACTGTCATTTATTCACATTATCAACGGACGAGATACCATCGGCTATTCATTCTCTACTGGCATGTTAAAGTTGGCTGAATGATATAACTACACTGGTAGACTTTGCTGATGATGGTGCTCCCATCGAAATCACGATATATGTGTGTGACCAGTCACAACAGCTTTGTGTGAACGCATATTTCAACAAGAGAAGGCTGTGATAGAGATACGCTCAGAGACAAAACGTTCTTAAATAATATTATTAAGTCAACACTGCTGAAGTTGTTGCCACCCAATGAAAATGCTTTTCAACAGCATATAAAGCATGCAGCCAAGCCATCCTCAAGCCTTAGGACTATGGATGGGTTGTAGAGAATGGCAAGCTGATTCCTGTTCAGTCAAATGTTTTCTTATCAAACGAGATTAATAATATCTAGCGCAAAACATTAATTTCACACTATCAAATGCATGACTTTCTGTACTATCTTGTTAAGAAGACATAAAATCACTTCAGGGCTGGCTCTATATTGATCCTTGATAGGTTTAGACAACTTTACAAGCAAATTATCTTAAATATTGACCGAGATATTGAGAAATTAAAGTTTCTCGGTAATGGCCGCCATTAATATATGTGGATATCATTTCAGATGCCCTTTTACAACACGCCGTGTCAGTTTTCCAGAAAATATGATGTTAACCCCCTGGGTAGTAGTTTTACATACTCTACAACATAACAGTGTCGTTTTATAATGTAAATGATGGTTATTCACCTATTTTGTCGCTGTCATACACATGTAATTTATATGGCTTAACTTTATATCATGTTAGTATGTGAATTCAGAACAGTGTGCGAATGATAAACTCATTCTGGGAGGAAGTCATCCAAATATAACTATGGTGGCGTAGATGGATCACACAATTTTGCCAAAATATCAAACTATTGAGATCAAAAACACTTCAAAAACCTCTAAAAAATCATTTGACAGTATAATCATGTTTTGCATTGCATTCCTTGGTCCAAAAAAACTTAATCAAGCCACTAAGATCGCTTAGATATGATAGCCAGAAACTAAGATATCTTGATTTTGGATTCGGCTGGCGGCCATTTTGAATTATGGCGGCCACCTTGTATTAATAAATATAGTATTGTGTATTAGATGTAACTCCCTGAAATTAAATATATATTATCAGACATTCAAATCATCATTTTATCCAAAAAAGGTTAAGTTGTGCACTTTTTGCTAAAACGTGAATGTTGGTTATTGTATTCAATGATCACGTGACCTATGACCTTCCAATGACCCCAAAATTAATATTGTCGTCAAAATTGCATTATGGGATCTGAAAACCCGAACTTAGGGCCAAAAAACACATTTCTAGGATTGCCGGAACTGTATTGATAGCCGATTACTTTTTTTCGGCGGCCATTTTGGAAATATGTAAATTAGCTAATTAAATATGCAAAATCTCGAATGGTATCTGGCAGATTTGGAATCTACGGGAAAAAATACAATAGAAACCGTTGAGAAAAGTTTGACAGACATGTTTATTAGATTGGTTAGGATATATCCCTGTCTATTAGGCCTCATCAATTTGCGGTTATTTCTGTGATGAAAATAAAATTTAAAAATCATATAAATCGGCGAAATAGATTAGTGGCCTTTCCAGTCTTTAAACGACCTTCAGTGGCAGATCTGAGGACCTCTCTAGAGCATATTTATATGAGTTTTTGCAAAAATCGGCGTGCCCCCCGTCTGCTAATTCCTGAATCAGCCACTGACCTTGCTATTGAATTTTGACCTTGAATCTAACCTATTAGGAATTAAAAAACAGAATCTAACCTATTAGGAATGAAAAACATTCATTAATCAACATGCTGCTATTGGTTTAGTGGTAATCTGTTAATTAACTCAAAGATCGTCAAAATCGGTGAAGTTGTTCATGGGTATATTTTCACATCAGGGCGGGGGCACTGGGGTAGTGGTTTGCACCGCTGCCTTTCACGCCAGAGTTCGGGGTTCGGTTCACGGTCTCGGCGGTTTGAAAGAAACAAAAAATGTTTCTTCCCCATCCACGTGTGAAAGTCAGTATTGTGGGGAGCCTCCGTGACCGAGAGGTAGCGTGCTCGGCCTCAGACCGCCAGGGCTCGAATTTCGAATCCTCTGTCTGGAGGGCAGTGTCATCTCAAACATTTCACCATCCTCAGCAGGTTCTCCTGGCCCAGTATAGCCTATATGTGCACAAAGATGGCCTAAAGCCCGATTCATTTCATTTTCATATTTTTACATCAGGCAGGAATGATGCCTTGAGACCTCCTGGGATCCAAATCAGTAAAAAATGAACTCCCGATTGAAATTCCAGGTTAGACCCGGATACTAAGAGGGTGGTATATAAACGAGAAAAAGTGGAGCGTATTCCTCACCTAAAATTCTCTGTTTGTCATCTTCTGTGAATTCTGGAAGACGTGATTGGTTGAGCCCTTGTGCAGCACTCTTATCAGCAACAGCCTTTTTCATCACCTGCAATTTTTCATCTCAGGGTGATTGAAAATGACCTGATTTTTATATTACCTAGTTGTTGCAGGAAAAGCTCAAAATGCTGTATGTATTATTTTCTTTCGAATGTACATTATTATTCACGATATGCCATAGGCTATAATTATTATGGTGCATAAATGCAACAAGGGTGACCCAACTTGTCGTAGTGTTGGATGTGTGAGGGTGTATCTGACACTAACATGGCAAATACACCCTTTCACCCAAAAGGAACGTTTTATAAATGGCTAATCGGAAACGAAGAATATTGCCACCTAAAAGATACAATATCATCATACTGAAAATGAATGACTAAAAACCTTTTATTTAATGCTAAAAAAATCAACTGAGCATAATTTTATTTAGATTAGTAAAATCTCACCTCTGAGTAGTCGCCGTTAATATAAATGGGGTGAGCACACCATCCAAGCATAAATTGCATTGACCTCTCCGCCGCCGCAATATCAGCTGGGGATTCTGTACAATAAGGAGCTATCCAGTCAGCGTTCAAGGATATAGATACCTTACCTAAAGTAAACAATACAAAGTTTTACATGAAACGTTAAGTGATTAAAACATAGAGACATACAGTGATGACTCTCCATATAACATTTTGATAACATTTATTTCAACATTTATATCAAAAGGAAAAAAAGAAGAAAATAAAAACCAGAAGTAATGAAACACATACAAAATTAATTAGTGTTTATATTAATTAATTTATTTATTTATTGAAAATACACGTATTTATTCACTTTCCATTTACCTTATTTACATAAGGTACATAGTGGTCATTGAATGTCCCTTAGTTTACTCAGAATATGAACGGATTCCTATTTCACACATTAAGCTTCCATTTGGTGACCTTGATTAGCTTACCATTTTGTAATGCTCTGAACTCGTCGTTGTAGACATGCCAGGCCTCAGCGTGAGCCTTAATGAGGGTGTGTGTGACGATGTATGGAGCATATCCAGGATCATTAATACCAGGAGCATACCTTTCTTCGGGGTTATATCCAAGCCAGGCGATTGCCCAAGGCTCGGTAATTGTGAGCCACCATTTCACCTAAATATTGTTAAAAAAAGATAGTATCCAACTGAAAAATACTGTCATATTAAAATAAGGTAACCGGCTGTCGTCCTGTATAAAAATTATTGTCCATTAGTTTAAGGTGTAGAAATACATTTTAGCAGCATTAAGTGAATAATATAACAATAACAAGATTTAACAGGGCATTGGGCTGTTTTAGCAACCCATCAATGTCAATACCATTGTATACATACAGCCTGTCGTAGCCAACAACCACGGACTGTTATTGACTATGGCGGGATGTTTGACATTAATTCGGGCTGCTAAAACAGCTCAATGCCCTGTTAAATCATGTTACTTTTATATTATTCACTTGATGCTGCTAACATGTATTTCTACACCTTAAACTAATAGACAATTTTTATACAGTCCGACAGCTGTTTACTTATTTTAACCCTTTGGACTCGATGTACCGATATATTGGTATTTATGTAACGTCATATATACCGAAGTACCGATATGTGGGTATGAAATTACCCATTTCAGGTCTGATATAATCACAAGTAAAACGAACCAAGTTAAAAAACACAATATAACACAAATTATCAATAAAATTATGACGTCTCAACAAGCCACAACATTATGATAATATTAATGGAGTATTACTTAGTGAGCTGGGTCAGGATAATTGTGTAGAGATTTTGACAATATACCACTCAATATAAAATGGTTTAATAAGGGTTAGGGGGACTATTTGTATTATTTGACTTCAGTTTTATATAAGTCTGGTACTGTCCGCCTACATATTTTTTTTGGTATTTACAGTGTCTCTGAAAATATTCTCAATTGCATCTATATATTCATTTTATTTTAATACATCAATATTAAGTTCCCAATAGGATGATCTACGGGGATTAGCGAAATCATTTTTATATTAATTTTTATGCATTTGTAATGCGCCAAATTGTATGAGTTTGGAAATGACGGTATTCAAATTCGAAGCTGGGAATTGTGATACAAAATCACTTGTAGAAAAGACAGAATCACGTGACGCGGAGACAATGGAAGTGGGAACCCTGGTCGTGAAATCACTCTTAATAATCTTTAGACATTTAGTGTACTATAATTACAGGTATACTTGGTTTTTATATTCTGTACATCACTGAGGACACATTTAAAAATATAAAACCTTACCCTGTCACCAAAGTTGTCAAAACACACTCGGGCGAAATTAGCAAAGAGATCGACGAGTTCCTCGTTTTCCCAGCCTCCGATGTCCTGTAGAGTTTGAGGGAGATCAAAGTGATACAGTGTCAGCATGGGTTCAACTCCAACGTCTAACAGCCCGTCAATCAGGTTGTTATAGTAATCTATGCCAGCCTGGTTAATCGTGTCTGTGGTTCCATCTGGCAGGATACGTGGCCAAGAAACTGAGAAATGGTAGAAGCCAACCTGCAAAAAATCTAAGATCTTTTTTTGGAAGTTTTAAAAGTTAATTGCGTCACCCATATAATTTTATTTTTTTAATCTGACTTTTTTTTTTTTTTTTTTTCAATATATATACTTCAATAGAGCATCATTCACCTTGAAATAATAAAAGTTAAGTTTGCTACTATATTTTAGATCAGCACCATTTACAATAAAAAAAATCAGTCCTGTGCATAGGCCTGAAAATCCATAACAACATCCCTAGCTTGATGGACGATGATAGGTGAATAAAATGACCACTAGTCAAAAAATTAGTCAAATCAGCCAGCTTGAAACTATCGCCATTTTACAACGGGACACGTCATTTTAATATGGATGATGTTTAACACATCTTTTTTATTCATATTGTATAAATTACAGGCGATGAAAGTGTTTTTATGTAGCTCCCAACATCATAACATTATAGCTTCAGGTGTAATATTGAATCCAAACAAATGTATAGCTTTAAGTAATAAATGATGAATTTGTTTATTCTTGTAGAATTATTTAAATTCCAAAGCAGCTGGATCCCTATGCTTTACCAGAGAAACAACATGTTTTACAACAACATTCACTTGAAACCGAAGTTCGCATTGCCTCAGCTAGAGAATGGCTTAAGGGAAAAACAGTGCCTGCAAATATTCCGGGGTCATCAAAAATTGGCATAATTGTATTAATCAAATGAAATCAAGCCAAGTGATTATCAGCTACACCAGGTCCTCTTCTCATTTATTTATATTATTACTGATGCAGATGATGATTCCATTACATCATTCCACGAATTTGTGTAATCATTTTTTTCCGAAGAATGAAAGTGCAGCCGACTAATAAATAATTATATTCCGACCCATGTAACTATATATCGATGAGAAATAATATTGTATATTTAAATTATAATCAAATAAATGTGCGATTAAGAGTTGGTATCTATGCTTTATTGAGCCAAAAATAACAAAAATACAAACTCCAAGTGTAATAGTGTTGAAACTGCCCAGCCTGGGGATCAAACCACCAACCCTGTCATCGTGATGCCTGAGCAGTCGAATCGTTGGCCAGAGTAGCAATCATTCCAATCCGCCATACACACACATGGCTACATACTGCCTTTTCAAATATCTGCTTGTCCCCGAGCAGCATTCGACACATTCGTGGCTTGAATTCTTCATTTTTCTGCATACCTTATGCATTTTGTACTGCAACCGTGTTGGCCAGATGAACCGACATTGGACGCCATTGTAACAGTGTTGAAACTACCTAGCCAAGTATCGAACCACCAACCCTGACATCGTGATGCCTGAGCGCTACGAATATATCCAAAGTGTTGACTCGTTGGTCAGAGTAGTAATCAGTGCAGTCCGCCATACACACACCTGGCTACACAAGCTAAGAGGTAAGGTGCCAGAAAACATAGTTTTGACCACAAGATCTACTTGAAACCGAAGGCTGTACTGGCAAATGTGATTATTGCACCCAGAGTTTATCAATCCTTGTTAATTTAATTCTTAGAAACAACAATCGCTCCTCTTATTGTTTTATGTTATTTGTAAATATTATATGGTGATCTATGGTCTCTGTGCATTAGAGTGCATTTTAAACATTAATTCAATAAGTTTTCAGATTAAGATTAGCTGGTATCTACGCTTCATTGAACCATAAGTAACAAAAAAAAACTCAAAACAATGAAGAAAGAGGCCAAAAACATAGGTTTTTGACAACAAGACCTACCTTACACCATAAGCCGCGCTGGCAACGCCTGAGAATGGCTCACAGGAAAACACTTATTGAAACGAATCAGTGGGTCAACCACAAATTGGCATCAGCCAATGTGATTATCACCTCCAGAGTTCATTAATATTTGTTAAATAATTTTTTTGAAACAGCCATAGCTCACCTGATTGATGAATATATATTTTTATTTTTTTATTTTCCTCATGCATTAATGTGAATGTCATATCTTAAAGTTCTAAAATTTACTATTTGTGGCCTACATTATATTAGGTTGTAAAAACATAGTTCAAACTGAAAAAAATCCCGATGATTTTTACATTGTGTCATTCCGCAAATGTTAAATAAAATGTGTCAGAGACCGAGTGCTGCTGAATAATTATTAAATGTGAGGATACAACCGGTGTAACTATACATTTATATAAATTTGAGATTAAGAGTAGCTGGCATCTATGCGTCATTGAAATATATTAAAGTAACATAATTTAAACCTCCAAACAAAGAGGAAATAGCCAAAAAACATAAATTTTTTTACAACAAGACCTATCTAAAACCAAAAGCCGCACTGGTGAAGCCAGAGAATGACCCACAGGAAAACAGTTCCTGGGAGGAATCAGAAGATTAACTACAAATTGGCATCAGCCAATGTGATTATAGCCTCCAAAGTTCATCAATTCCTGCTAAATAAATTCTTTGGAATTACCCAAAATACACTGGGTGCGTTGGAAATAAAGAAACACCTCAAGTAGTGCAATAACACAATAGTCTTTTGAAATGTGAAAACTGTTGGTTCTCAGTAGTAGGCTTGGTCACGTGGGTTGATTTGTTGTGTCTGCATCTCATTTTGTTCAATCAGGGGAAGGGATGTGGAGTTATATAGAATATTGTGGGCTAATATAATTGATATTGTTGAATAGGCCTTGGGCTAGATGTCGATTGACGGATTTCAACACACCCCACATTTTATAATGGCAGAGATATCCCTCTTGTTCAATGACATGTGGATGATGTGGATGGTGTGTTTACAACTGAACGCATGTGTCCTGTTCGCTCGGCTATGGTACGCCATGTTCACGTGAATAAACTTAGCATATGGCGTGTTTACACAAATTCAAATGGCGACAGTTTGAATATCATTCGAAGATAAAATCATTAAAAATTTAAAACATATTATATGAGAGTCCTGAATGATGCAGTATGGCCACATATATGCGGCAATTTGTATCATAATTACACTGAAAGTCATGTTTTGGAAACTCTATACCAGAGTGTACTTCAATGTAGGAACCTTTAATACATGTCTTGTGTAAACATGTCATCATCAGCATTAGTCATTCAATAACATTTTGAGCCCCGGGGCCAATTAACATGCTGTTCATTCATATGTTCGATTTATTTAAAGGGAATGGCCCAGGCTAAAATCATCAAAAAATGGGTGATTTTATTTTAGCTTAATAATATGACCATATAATGTAAACATGTCCATAGAACTGCAAAAGTTTTTTATTTTTTGTGCTGCACATTTACTAGTTAGGCTAGATATAGAGACGAAATTCCTGATTTCTAATTATTGACAACCATGTCAAAAATGAGAAATACGGGAATTTCGTCTCTAGACTGTTTGTGATCTCAGGAATTGTGCTTTAAAAGTGACCCACGGTACGAAGCGTGCCGAAATTGATTTTACAGTGTTTTTAACCATTTTCGAGTATGCTGAATCCACCGAGCGGTGCCAAGCTCAACTATTTATGCAAAGGCTCGAATTACGATTCAAAATTTGTCTCGAAAATCGCTCGAAAATCTCTCAAAAACAAAGGTGTCAGCAAGTTATGAGCCAGTACAAGACACATACATGCTGCTTTATATGTGACCCACCGTATGAGTCGTGCTAAAATAATTTTACAATGTTTTTATCTATTTTCGAGTATGCTGAATCTGATGCCGAGCGGTGCTAAGATCAACTATTTATGCAAAGGCCCGAATTTTACGATTTAAAATTGGCATCGAATATCACTCAACAAGCACACTGATGAAGGGGCCAGCAAGGAGTCTGATCCAATATACGGCCCATATATATATGCTTGCTTTATATATTTTAAACTATTTTCGAGTATGCTTAATATAATGCCGAGCGATGCTAAGCTCAAGTATCTATGAAAAAACTCGTATTTTGCGATTTAAGGGTGTGTTTGATCGAAAATCGATCAACAACAAGGGGCCAGCAACGTGTCTGAGGGATAAAGTCCAAAATATGTCTGTTTCATATGTGAACCACAGTACGAAACGTGTCAAAAAAAAAGTTTTCAATGTTTTGAGCCATTTTAGAATGTGCTGAATCTAATGCCGAGCGGTGATAAGTACAACTATTTATGCAAAGGCTAAAATTTTACGATTTAAAATTGGTCTCGAAAATCGCTCGAGAATCTCTCAACAACAAAGGGTCAGCAAGGTATGAGCCAGTACAAGGCATATGCATGTCTGCTTCATATGTGAGTCAAATTAATTTTTCGATGTTTTTATCCATTTTCGAGAATGCTGAATCTAATGCCGAGCGGTGCTAAGTTCAACTATATATGCAAAGCCCCGAATTTTACGCTTTAAATTTGCCTCGAAAATCACTCAACAAGAACACGGATGAAGGGGCCAGCAAGGTATCTGATCCAATAAATGGCCCATATATATGCATGCTTCATATGTTTTAAAACTTTTTTCGAGTATGCTGAATATAAGGCCAAGCAGTTCTAAATTCAGCCATTCATAAAAAAACTAGAATTTTGCGATTTTAGGGTATGTTTGATCGAAAATCACTCAATAACAATGGGCCAGCAACGTGTCTGAGGCAGTGCAAAGTCCATAATATGCCTGTTTCATATGTGACCCATGGTACGAAGCGTGCCAAAAAATAATTTTCCAATGTTTTTAAGACTTTTCGAAACTGCTGAAGTTCAGCTATTTATGCAAAGGCTCGAATTTTACGATTTTAGGAATAGGCCAGCAAGGTCTATATATACATCATATATGTGATCCATGGTACGAAGCATTCCAAAAGGTATTTTTCAAAGTGGTAAACCATTTTAGTGTATGCTGAATCGGATGCCAAGTGGTGATAAGCTCAGCTATTCATTCACAGGCTCGATTTTTTGCGATTTAAAATTGTTCTCGAAAATCACTCCTAAATCACCCCTAAACAACATCTAAACATTTAGAATGATTTTTTTAAATTAAAATAATGCAAATGATGACATTATTCTATGTCACTCTGAGTAATCAACGTATAAAAAAGGCATTATATAACGTGACTGTAGTTGTCGGGGAACATTCAAAAAATGAAAATATCATTTTTCTGACCAATGTCTGTTATAAAAGGCAGTATATGCTTACTTTACAAGCCTTTCGGCTTTGTATGGCAGTGATATAGGTGTCTACTAACAAATTATTGGCTCAGAGGTAAAATGATCTTCAATTGTTTTAATGTAATTTTGGAAAAAGTTAAATATATAGGAATTAATATAAAGCAAAAGCTAAGCCATTCGCTTAAAATTTCTAAACATATTAATTATTTACTTTTAAAATTGACACTTTTCTTCGATGGTAAAGAGATCGAAGTCCATCATTTGATTTCTAGGGACTTTTTGACTTGGATCAGTTTACTTTTGATACATGAAAATGACAACTGAAATATTATAAAATATTTGTGACATTTTATGAAAAAATGATATTTCTAAATTACAAAAGTTTATTTAAAAAATAAAATGAAATGAAAATTGCCTGAAATGGGTTTTACGACATCAATAACTATATTCCTGCCAATAGGAATAATAATAAACACCAATGCATAATTTCCCACATGCTTCTAATTGATGACGTGACTATTTGAATTAAAAGCGAAATAGATATTTCTGTTAATTGATTTTAACTTTGAAGCTTTCTATAGGAAACGAACGAAGTGTATTGTTTTGGCTGATTACACCGAGAGGGGTCTGTAGAGTATATTTAGCATGTTGGACAGTGTTTAACATTCGGGATAACAGTGAAATATGCATAAATCCAAGATGACCTCCATGACCTTGGTAATCTAGACGACATACAGGCACATGAAAAGATGATAGAAGCATAACATTTGCAGATGTTTTTTTCATTTTCGACAGAATAGAGTCAGATTTATGATTTTTATGTCTACCATAGGTTTTTCTGTATGTCCGACATAGTGGTGTGACCAAAAAGTAATTTATATATTGCATTGTGTGTAAATGCCGAGATCTACGCCATTAATTTTGTGCTAGGTCAAGCAATAAATTAATATCATATTCGACAGAATAGAAGCAGATTTTGGTTTCTAACACAGGGCTTCGGATATAGGCCTATGCCCTACATAGTTCTGTGTCAAGAAAGTACCTTAGACATTACATTGTGGGTACAATTCAAGATGATCGCCCGTTTTTGCAAGGTTAAACAATCAGTTTACAATTTATGATTTTTGGTGTCTACCATAGAAATTTCCATGTATGCTGGACATATTGGTATGTCGAGAAAGTACTTTACCGCCCCCTCGTCACGTTTTATTGACACTCTGTCCTCCTTTGGAGCTTTACTTTGCTCTTTAACGGCACTACCTCACCCTTCAACGCATCCATATTACCCTCTAGCGTTGTTCCAGCTTTTAACGCTTCCTCGTCGCACTCTAACCCCCCCCCCCCCCCCCTGAATAGCCCTTCGATTCATCCCCATCGACATCCAGCGCCTATATGTCACCCTAAAACGCTACATTACATCTCCTATACCGCGTTTTCGTTGCCTTTAATTACTTTTATTGGCCCTTTAACGTTTTCCTGTGGGCCTTTAGCGCCTCTCGGTCAACTTTTAACGCCTTTTCATTGCCATTAAGCGTCTTCCCATCTCCCTTTAACGCCGTATTTAATGCTTCCCCCTTACCTTTGAATGCATCCCGTCACACTTCAATGCCTTTTAACGTCTGACCGTCCAAACCCTTTGTCACCAACAACGATGTTAAAAAAGGTGGAGTGTTATCACCAGTATTATTTACATTGTATATATATAAGTTGTTGAATCGTTTGCGTTAATCAAAGTTAGGATGTTATATATTTTTTTGCTTATGCAGATGATGTAACACTACTGGCGCCGACTATTATGGCACATGATAAACTAATCACTGTATGTGTATCATTTGCTCGAGAGTATCATGTTTTATTTAATCTCATAAAACGTAAACTCAGATTTTACCTGTGCTGCCACTAAAGATATATATGTAACCTTTAATGGTGAAAAAATACAAATAACTTTCTAAAAATGTCCACCTAGGTAGTATTGTCGGTGGTTGTAATAACGAAATACGGATCAAAGTAACAACAGATGATTTTATTAGAAGAGCGAATACAGTAATGTCACAATTTAAGCTAGCACCTCACTCAATTAAGTACAAATCATTTAAATCGTTATGTTCTTCTTTGTATGGGTTTTTACCCCGGGATGTGTCAGCAAAGTCGATCAATAAGTCTTATATTTCTTGGAGAAAACGCGTGCGACAAGTGTATAAATTACCTTATAGAACGCACAATAATTTGTTGCGTCTCATTTCTAAAGACCAGCCAATAGTTGTTCAATTACACCCACGAATAATGAAATATGTAATGTCTAACCTGAAAAGCACCAACTCACTTGTACGAATATCCACAAAATTATGTATGTCAGGAAGCAAATCGTTCACATATAAGAGAATCAAACACATTATGTCAATATATGATTTAAATAAATTTCAAGTAAGTAATAAGATTCATGGATTACTATAAAAAATACAATAAGTCATGTTTCTGAGTCGAAAGTAAAGGATGAAAGCAGAAAAGCTGCAGGTAAGGTGATATATTTATTGACAATGAGGAAAAACTCTGACAATTACGAATTATCGCATGACAAAAATACAATAATTAATGTTTCTGAGTCGAAAGTAAAGGATGAAAGCAGAAAAGCTGCAGGGAATGTGATAGATTTATTGACAATGAGGGAAAACTCTTGACAATTAAGAATTCTCGCATGACGATTGATATGTTAAACTATGTTTGTACAGAATGATTTGTATATAGACACCTGACACCAGGTTAATTCAACTTTGTTTTTTTTCTATTTTGTATTAACAATTGTATGATGTAATGTGTTCTCTGGACGAATAACGATTTTATTAATGCCTATTCGTTTTATCCACTTTGCCCATTAACGCATCACCCTTTAAAGCCCTCACATTGACATTTAACGCCTCTCCGTCGCACTACATGCCATATAGGGCATATTCGTTCCTCTTTAACACCTCCCCATTGACCATTACCGCCTTACCGTCACCTTTCATCGCCTCCCAATTGATGCCTATCTGTCGCACTTCAATGATTTGGCATCGCCATTTAATGCATCTCTGAAGTACAAAAAATGTCGTAATCTATATCTAGTCTAACTGGTGAATGCGCGGCAGAAAAAATTAAAAACTTTTGCAGTTCTAGTCTGTGGACATGTCTACATCATATGGTCATATTAAGAAGCCAAAATAAAATTACCGATTTTTTGATGATTTTAGCCTGGGCCAGTCCCTTTAATTCACGTTGTTGAAGATATGAACCATATTACGATTACACTGAAAATGGCTAGACTATGTTTTGATGGTAACTGTATAGACATGCGTTTTTCTCTAGAGCTGAATTTTTAAAACAAATTGTATTTGTACTTAAAATACTGTATTTGTATTTTTAAGGATTCGTATTTGTATTTTCAACATTTTTACGACAGCATATTGATATTTGACCCTCATCCCTGATATGCCAACACATCCCAGTTTATAAACGAATTCTCACATTTTGAAACATAAACGTGATAAATAAAAAATAATGTCACCACAGATATGCTCCGTTAGAGAGAATCAGAAAATCAAATAATAGTTTAATTTTAGTTGGCACTTGGAATAAATGATCAAATTTATCACATTTATTTATATGAGGTTTGGCTTACACCTAGTTCCACAGTCATGTTGATGTCCCTGCTGTACTTGTTATAACTGTCACAAGCCACGTCACCTGTGTCACCATTAGCAATGTTACCTGGAGTGTGAGAGAATCTATCCCATATACTCTCTCCTTTACCTGGAAATAAACATATCAGGGTAGTTGCTGGTGAGGTTATTATGGTGAAAGGTTTACTGAGAGAGACATTAATGCACTTGACTTTCAAAATGGAAATGAGGGGAGATTAAGATAATCTTAACTTTAAGATGTTTAGCCGGATGGGCCTGGATTTTAACTTTCTTTCATTTGGATTAGAAAAGTTAAATTTTCTCCTCTTTTTAATGGTGGTTGATGTGCAGCTGTATTATTGTGAGAAATTGGTGACCCGAAAATGTATTGATTATTTTCTGAATATTTCTGTCTGATTACCCCGCAGTCAATTTGTTATAATGTAAATGTTTTGCATGTAATATTGACACATCATATACTGAAAATATCATCCTCTTTCCAATGGTGTCGCACGTAATCCTCTATTCATATAGTCTGGTGGCCACCTACCATATTGTCTAATTTCGCTTACACCATTCTGTTTATGGACTCAACCGATTGTACTATGTCCAGCATATCTCTGGGCAAATTTAGGACCGGTTGTAATATTGTAAGTGTGTGCTGGAAGAATATTTGACGTTTCAAGGCAATAAAAACATAAAAAAAACATAAAAATCATTTAAAAAAAAAATATCACGGAAAACAAATTCTGATCAATAAAATGCAGCGCAGATATATGATACTAAGTCTTAGAAAAGAAAAAAATGGGTTAATTGACATTTGTTGACTATAAAGTGTTAAAATGTATCAAAATCACATAAAAACACATTTTTTAAGGATGAACCATTGAAAAAATAGCCCACAAATTTGATATTTCCTATTTTTCAAAATAGTTTTTAGATACAAATATCCACAACTTACATGGGAAAATATTTGAAGCAGCAATATTTTTATTTGACTACATGGGGCTTGCTATTTCACAAATAATGACGTCACCCCCCCCCCCCCTTGATCTCGTAATTCGCATAATATTTTAATATCCATCTGATCATTAAAATATTGCGCAGAAGTGTGATACAACACTCTAGAGAAGAAAAAGAATGGGGAAATTTACATCTGGTGATTATAAAATGATAAAATGTAGAAAACAAAATTTGGAAAATATTATCCATAAATTTGACATTTACTATTTTGCAAAATAGTTTTTGGTTAAAAATATTTATAATTTACCTCGGAACATATTTAAAATAGCATTTATTTTATTTGACTATATAGGGCTTGCCTATTGCCGACGCCACCCCCCCTTGATCTCTTAATTCACATAATATTATACTATTCATCTCTAATAAACGAGTTAAGCATGGAAAACAATTGGAAAACAATTCTGACCATTAAATATTGCGCAGATATGTTATACGACGCCATAGAGAGGAAAAACATGACAAAATATATTTTAAAAACCCTATTAAAATGATGTTTTTTGAAGATAAATAATGCTAAAATTATTTTTCAAAGTAGTTTTTGGCTAAAAATATCTTCAAACTATTAAGAAAAGCATTCCGAGCAACAAATTGAATGTTAGACTCCTTTGGGCTTTTTTATTGACACCACCCCCAAAATTCGGTAGGACGAAAACATGCACTCCTTGACTAGGTTCTTATGAATAAGCTATTGCCATATGAGAAGCGTATTATCAAGCCTTGAAGTGGAAATTAAAAAAAAATGACAATGGGACAGTGAAGCTAAACAAATGTTTTAAATAACCAGCTAAATGTTCCATTCTGCATTTCTTTGTAATGGTATAAGCATACACACACACAAACAACGTTCGTGATACACGTTCATGGTGGGATTAATGTAGCACCAACCCCTCATATTACATAATATATACTGATCCAGGTACAGGTATACTAGTATAGTATACTAGTATACTAGTATGTTATTCGCTATTAACTACTAACAACTGCTGGGGATGTGTGTAACATAATCAGAAAATATCGATGAAATTCGAGCAAATTTTAATTTTCTACATGTTTATATTCTGCACAGATATTTGTGCGAATATTAAAATATTAGTCTAGAACTTGTGTATATGATCCTTATATTTTGCGAGATTCAGCTTTAACTTTTAAATAGCGGTAGTGGGATATTTCACTTCATGAGGTACACTCGATTTGAAAGTGTATATATTAAAAAAAAATACTGCAAAACACGAAAATAAATTGGTAAAATAAATACAGAAAAAGTGTGTTTTAATATAGAGCATTGCACTAATGTACCACATGACAAATGTCATACAAAAATAGAGTTGACACAGCACCTTCAGATGAGGTTAGAAGTGAAGCTCGTTCATTGGCGCATAATTTAGTTAACAACTGTATCGACATTATTACACCATTTAATTTGGAAATCAGAATCCTTGTACATCATAAGCATGGTTCATGATCATTTTTCGGCACTCTTCATAGTTATGAAAGTTGTGTGAGCTATTATGAGAATATGCTTCTCATTTATGTTCTGTTTAATTTCAATCAACATGTCTTTACTGACTGGCATCATGCAATATCAATTGCAGGCCGCTATAGGTCACATACATATATCGTTACGTTATTGTCATTTTAGATATGTACCTCTTCACGAAAAGTGAAGAAAATGGGTTGCTTAGTATCTTGTTGCTTGTTTTTCAGTTGTTTGATTGTAATAGAGCCTATTTTCTATTGCGCTTTCATTAGACATGGGATGCTGACAATGACACATGTTTTTTCACTAAAATCTTGGCTAGTTGACATGTTTACTCTGTATTGTAGGGAGCCTCCATGACCGAGAGGTAGCGTGCTCGGCCTCAGACCTACAGGGTTTGAATTTCGAATCCTGTGTCTGGAGGGCAGTGTCATCTCGCTCATCTCACCATCATCAGGAGGCTCTCCTGGCACGATTTAGCCTGTATGTGCACAAAAATGGCCTAAAGCCCGAATCATTTTTTAGTTGACATTTAGATCCAACAATATCATTTTTTTATATTTATATTTTTAATATGTGATAATCTTGAAATCATAACAGTTATGTATCTATATTTTTTATCTATATTTATGTCATTTTTCCCTTAAAAGAAGTGAATAGTGAGGCCATAGAAAATGGACAAAAAGTTAAGTGGGAGGAATCCATAATTTCCATGACCCATGTGCAACCCTTTTTATCAACCCAGCAAACACAAAACACTTGTATAACATTTATACAGCGTAGGCCCAACATTGCACAATTGTTATGCAAATGTTTTGTGTTTGCTGGGGACGTTTGTCACAATGGAAAAATCTGCATTTAAAATATCGACTGATGACACAGATAAAAGGGAGGTTGACTTGAGCGACATCTGTGTGTGGAGAACGAATAGGCTAACCTTAGACAGAAATTCCGTCTCTCGCTGGCTGTCAGTGAAAGAGCCATGAGAGGACTGTTGCACAGGCTAGGCTAATCGTGATTGACAAATAAAATTATCATATACGGGGGCCTACAATATCAGATTGTTTATACTGACCATCTGCGTCCCAGGCGCCTTCTATCTGATATGCAGAAGTGCCTGTTCCCCACATGAAGCCTTCAGGGAAAGAGTCATACAAAAACTCATCCTCCTGACACGTGACCAACGTCAAAGCCACGGCAAGCAGACAACTCCTCAAAGTCATCCTGTTGAAATAATTTGTTAGATATTACTTCATGAATCGTGTCCAAAATAAGCATTTACAGAAATATTTTATTAATAGTAATTATTTGGTAATGAAAACATATTGTTTTATTCAAGCATCCCATCTCTGTTGAGACCCTTCTTAGACCCTTTACTTTTCCAGGCTGGATTACCATTCGAATTCGGCAAAAAGAAACATACGTGCGTTGACCCAATGTCGCTTTTATGTCGGTTCACATGAGATGTCCGCAAAAAAAACAGTTCTATTAAAATTATTAAAATTTCTACTAACGGACTAATGACAGTTCTTTAATTTATTTGTTCATACCTGAATTTCCAAAACTCCAAAACTTTATTATACGATTACCCCTATATTTATTTAATTTTTCGACCACTTGAGGTTGTGTCTCGCTACCGGCATCCACAACCTCAAGTGGTTGAAAATTACTCATGTTTGTTTAATTTGAGACCGAACATTTACAAATTTTGATGTTTAAACAGTCATTTCATTCCCAATAACGGTGATTTAATCGGCTAATAAAACTGATTAAAAACGACTATTGTCGTGATTAGCAGGCAAAGGGTTAAGTGAACATTTAGGCTACCTCTAGATATTTTTACCCTTATCCTGCCAAGTTAATTTATTAAAATTGTCACCCACTTGAAGTTGTGTCTCGCTACCGCGACCCACAACTTCTACTGGCTGAAAATTACTCATATTTGTTTGATTTGAGCACACATATTTGAAAATCGTAATGTTTAAACACTCATTTTATTCCCAATAACAGTGATTTCAGGGCCGTATCTAGATGGGTTACAAAATGGCCATTCGCCGGAGTTGGGTAAACCGTGATATTTTATAGTTGTATCTTAAATATGTCCATATGATTGTGAATATGAGGCGAGGGCAGCGAGTCTAAATTAGCAGCTGGGTGTATTTTTTTTGTTTTTGGTTGTTCCTGGGAGCACTAGAGATTAATTTCTGGAGACATAATTGAGCTGTTAATTGACCACCCCGGCCCCATCTTTCGATCCACTAGTTCCCCCGATCTTTTTTGTATTTCCGACTACTTTTAGATGCAATTTCGTCGAAACATGATTAACTATTATTTTTTGGCTCGTGTGTTTGTAAACGTTATTTATTTATTATACATATTATCTGAGGCTGTTGGTAAGCCTATTATCCATGATTTTTGCGAGCATACTTATGCCAATCAATGGGATTTTATTTACAAAATTGATATTGCGGAAACAATGCAAAGCTTTTAGTGAGCATTTGAAAAATAAATTAAAACTATTTTAACATACCCCAATAATGTATGTCATAATTCACATCGATTTGATTGACTTTTGATTTAATTTATCTATGAGATTGGCATGCTAGAAACTTTATTTATTACTCTTTATCTGTAAAGTACTTTCAGTTTATTTTCCCAAGTATAAATTCTTATTTTTGCAAATAAAAAAGGCTTGTGGTGGGCGCATCAGCATCAATCCATATGAAATCATCTTTAAGAATCTTCATTTAATTAACCAGAAACCCTCATTTATATACGGAATACGGCGCTCGCTCATCATGATTGGGCTCTATCACTGAAGTTAAGCAACGTCGCGCCCGGTTCATAATTGGATGGGTGACCGCCTGGTGACTGCCAGGTGCTGTATACACTCGTGGGGCTCAGAGAACCACGTAAATCAGATGGCTCGTCTGACTGACCTAGAGTTGGACGTAAAAGAACCTCAATGGACGTAGGCGCAGTTTCCATCCAGCGAGACCCCAGAAAATCCACAATGTGTGAGTACTTGGCACATAAGGCGAATTTGCTTGGAATGAAAATAGCTTGAGGCGCCTCAATGGCAGCTCAGTTGTATATCTCCCAGGAGACTTAGTTGGAATTTGAATGATAACAGGCCTTGCTAAGTTACTCTCGATGTTCAGCGCTCTGAACAGCCGCCGGCTGGATACATGCGCTATATAAGATTTCATTCATTCATCATTTTACATCCATGAAAACTAACTTCAGTAACTTACTATTTATGATTGCCTGCCGTCTGTAACTGTATTAGGATATATAAGTTCCCGTAAAATGTGAAAATATCACTCAATTTCTTAGAATGAAGTTGTTTTTTTAGGCTGGGCCAGGTTGAACGCACGTGCGTACTTGCATACGCGCTGGTTACGCCACTGCATATGCTTAGATGCTATTTAAAGGGACTCAGTATGAAGACATCAATTTTCGTTTTTAATTTTGTAATGAAGTATTGTATCCCACAGATCATGGTTTTATTTTTTTCAGAATTTCCAAATTAAAAAAACAACATTTATCAACATTTCTATGAATCCGGGGAAAACCTAAACAAATTTTGTGCATACCTAAATGACAGTTGAATGTTCCCACCGCATTGGGCCACATGTTGATGCCGTCGGCCCAGCGTTGCGCAGACAATCAATGCTGCAGATGTTCTGATTTAAGACACCGATTAGCAGCGACTGCTTTCATGTGCGATGGAGTAGGCTTTGATCCCACCGTCTGAGACGTGGGATTGTATGGTATAAAGTGCTGTATACAGCAGATTTTTTTGTTTACTTGGCAATATATGACCTGGAAATAAGCCTAGATTAGTCTTTTTCGGTGCTTCAAAAATGTTTTGTTTTTTACCCTTTTGTATTTTTAGTTAAGATCAGTAGGCTATAGTTTCATATGAATTAAATTTTGAAAATTGAAAATAATGAAAATTCTAATCCTACAGTGTGCCTTTAATTTCTTGGTATATAATTAAGTTTCCGATATGATTACAATAATCTGGGCCAAGTGGCTACTTGGACAGTACATTTTGTTCAATGGCCAGTACATGTTACTTGTAGCTAAACTGCCCTGAAAAGAATAACCCTGGTCCCATCAGCTCTCGCTAGTTTGCCTGCCTCCAACCACAATCGCGTCTGGTATGTTTTTGAGCAACCAAGGAGGGTTACAGAAACCAAATACCCCCCCCCCCCCCCCTGGATACGGCCCTGGATTTAGTCGACAAATGAAACTGGTTAAAAACGACAATATTCGTGATCAGTAGGATAAGGTTTAGGTGGGACGAAAATGAATCACATTTGATTCATTTACAACTTATACTGATTAAACATCAATATACATCACAAAAAAACTGGTATCTAACAGAATAAAAATAGTATCGAAAACGATTGTAGTTGTGCCTAGCGCTAACAGGGTAAACATTTTTAATGGGATGGTGTACAGAATGCATAGCCTACTAATCTGATAGTCCAGGAACATGGATTTGGGGTTGAATAAATTCATACCAAGCAGATTTTTTCAGGAACTACTCAGAATACAGTCTCGAAAATATATTAAAGGTCCCCAAAAATATGTGAATGTAGTAAAAAAAGCAATTTTTTGTTTTTTTAAATAGTATAACATTTTCATTATTGTAGTTACGGTTTCTTTCACAATTATTGTAAATTATTGGCAAAATAATAGATGTAGTAGGGCCTAGTAATAGTGATTTTATTGTATGTGGAAGGTGAACAGCTTATAAGCCTAACGTTTACCAGAATATATTTGTATTGCCTAAAAGCAACTGAATCGGGGATCGGAGCCCGTTCAGCTGTCATGGGGAGGCTCCTCGTTTACATCCATAATGCCCAGAGGGTTCCCAAACGTAAATAAACATGCAAACATATCAGTATGACTGCGCCAAGAGGGTGGTGGGTAGTGACACTAAGGCTATTCCCATACTGCTTTATTTTTTAACCCCCCAGAAACTTAACTTGTTCTGATCTGTGTATCGGAAATAATGATTTTAAAAAAACCTACTGAATGAACAAGATTTACATATGTAGGCCTACGCGTCTCCAATTATAATATACTATTTAATCAAAGCACGAGATATTCACACATCTACTTATACACATCAATTAAAATAAAACAATAATAAATAAAAACAAAAAATTAATGATACATTGAATAAAAAATATACTGGTGAGAGGGTAACAACTCTTATTTAAATACGTGGAAAAACAAATGCATGTCGTATCATCCCCTACATAAGCCTATGTAGTAGAAAGAGCAGCCACTCTTATGGGGAGCTAAACACTCCCCAAAATGACATTCTGTATACAAAAGATAGTGGCGATTACAGGAATTGACAAACTAGGGGGGGGGGCGACTTTTTACAATAATTTAATGCTCCAGAGACATCTAATGCATCAAATGGTGCATTCTATAGCATATGTCCGAGCATATGGCCGAATATGGACGTTTTTTTGTTTTTGGAACCATAAACGAGGGGCTTCTGGATCCGCCACCGAATGAACCTCCTATGGACAGCCACCTGTCTTGAAGGGTCACTTTTCCTGTGGCCCAAGGGTGGTTTTTCATAGCAGGTTCTACTGTATTGTTTTTTCAGAACAATCCTTATTAAAAAGTAGTAATATTGAGCTTAAATTGTTGTTGAAATATGGAAAAAGACACAACAGAACATTAGAGATGATCTTTATTTTTTTAAATATTTGCATACCTGCAAATATAGGCAAAATATCTGCAAAAAATCAATTCAAATAATTGCTGCTTTAAATTTAATTTACTGTCTATAAATTTAATTAAATGGTTTAATGGGCTTGTTGAAGTGATATATACAGTGGACTTCCTTTTTAGATATTTTGTTATTGATTTAAAAAGTCAATAAAATTATGAGTTTGCTGGTCGTTAGAATATAGCTATTTATGAATGCTGATGCAGTTTACAGAGGGCAGATGTTGTTATAGTTTATGCTAGGATTGCGCAATATTATCAAAACCTCCTGCTGTGAAAAACCTCTTGGCGGCCTGAAGAGGAACTACAACACCTGTCTGCTCCTAGTGCTTGATCACTGAATCTGATATATGTAAACTGAATATTCTCATCTCGTATGTCACACATACGACACGCATATACTTGACTTGCAGTAATTAAAGATGCACTGCCAGTTTGAAGGTGCAGCTCAAGTGCAACCTTATAGTTTTATTTGACGTGGAGCATTATCACGCTTTAGCCCTCAGCCAATGTGGCCGTGGGCTATTGGCGTCCCCATAATGTTTGTCCATCTGTCCGCGTTTCCTTGCTTTTATTTGATTGGTCAGAAATTTAGCAAATTTGCTCACCATACAAACCTGTGGAACAATTTTGTTATTGTAACTTTGATTGAGTCGCTGGTTTCTCTTGCAATTTTCAATAAATGAACACGTTATTTGTCGTCCAGGCTATTCCCATCTCTGATGGCCTATGTTTTGTTTTTAAATTGTTGCCCCGCGTATTTGAGTATTAGCTGCCGACTAATTTCCCAGGTCTATTTGAGAGTTGAATGATTTATTAACAATGGAGCATGCGTGAAAAAGATATCAGCGTCAGATCGTCGCCTCGGAGCTAAATGATCCTATCTGACACTCGTCAGAGTGGCAGATAGGATCATTTAGCTCCGAGGCGACGAGATGTTGTTACTGTAAAGAAGGATCTATGCTATTAATGAAAATAGTGGATTTTCATTTCGACTACAGTTTGCTGAGAGCATAACAGAAACACAATGACAATCTATGATAACATAATAATCCCCATAAAAAAGGCCTTACGACTACATGAAATAGTAACACCACAACAAATTTTAGCTACAACTGTGGCATCGGGTAGCTCATGATGAGGTCATGCAATTGTTTTAGCTGCCGATTATTGTATTTGATGTCTTTGCAACGTGCATAAACATAATAGAGCCATTCATTTATGTCACAACGTTTTAAAAATGCCGATGGGTCAAATGTTTTTATCATTTCCTCTCTTCAGAAAATAAAACAGAAACTACGGCTACGCGTATCCATGATGGCAGCTTCAATCTTTCAAATATTTCAAGGTAAGTCTACTAATCTAAAACACGGACATCATACTAATAAATTATTGGAAAAAATCCCAAATTAAATCATTATAATTTTTTTATGCATATATATATATAGATGTTGTGGTTTTGACGTCCAGAATCAAATGTACCCGGTAGCTATTAATTGAGTGTTCACGTATCTACAATCTGCTTAGGTTCACATGGCAATTTTGATAAAAAGAATTTACATGAAATTGTATAGCCTACCGATCTTAGCTAAAAATACAAACAAGGCGATTGTTTAATGCACTGAATAAGACTAACTAGTTTTATTACAAAGCTGTATAGGCCTAAGAAAGAAATGCAACGCTACTTGATGTATATACTGTTCTAAATATTTCATATCCTTCAAGAAATTGAAATATACCACTCATTACTTGGTTATTGAAGATGAGTATCTGCCAGTTTTCCTGACGTGAGTCACCCACAATAGTGCGCATGACCCATTTACGCATGCTACACTGCGAAAAAGTATTGACCCACGCGTTCATCCATTGACTCACTTGTGGCCGCTTGGCCTCAATGCGTAACGTTAATCTCTGCGCAGAAACACACGTTTGTGTACCGCCCAGGGATTTTTCATTTCATTATTAGTCATTATTAGTCAGAGGTTAATATTAGATGTCTTGAAATCTGGTGTTAAATCTCGGAATTGTTAACTTGCTTTCTGGCAATTTGAGCCGTATCCAGGCAACCTTCCGCCATAGCAATACATGGAGAAACAGGCTCACGCTGCACAATTATTGTTAAATGAAGCATGTTCATCAACCCGCCATTTTTTAACCGATGAACTTAAACCTAATCTTAAAAAAGTACTTTTTGTCCCCTCCACTCCAGCCCGCATAATTGTTTAATTTCAGATGACCCGCATATTGGAATCATGATCAGCTGGCCCATGAACTTGGAAGTTGACTTTATTCTTTGACTTGAAGGTCATTTGTCTGTTATTGGGGTAAAAACACAAAATGCGGTTAGGGGCCATATACTTTTTGCGCCAAGTATATCATGTAAAAAAGTGAGTGCATTATACAACACGTTTTGCCACAAAAACGCACATCTCCGATCAACCAAATGAAAAACGCACTGATTGTCTGTCCAACGCTAGGCTGACAGCATCAACATATGACCCAATGCTGTGCTTACATTCAACCATCCTTTAGCACGTTTGGATTTTCCCCGGATTCTTTTAAATATTTATAACAAATGTTTTAAAAATCTGATTTAAAAAAAAAAAATCATGATGTGTTGGATACACTGCTTCATACAAAACAAAAAAACCAAATTGGTGTCATCCCACGGTGTCCCTTTAAAATACCATTAGTATTTGTGTATTTTTGAGTAATTTGAGGTGTATTTACTACGTGACTCTTCATTCATACGATAAAGGGCTTTAAACCTGTGCAGAAAAGAACCCCTGGACTTGCTCTAACAGTCGCTTGTTGGATGGCAAGCGATACTAGCATGCCGTAAACTCTAGAGAAATGATCCGGATTTAGGTAATCGGAGGCCAATCACGTTACCTTTCAGCCTATGATAGCTGTGATAAACGGAAAATGTATTGTTATTTTTAGTTTTACAGACTATTCTATTGCATTCCTTGACCTCATAAATGTACTTTTGGACACACAAAAGCATATTCGTATCTACAATATTAGCAAAGAGATTTTAGCTTGTTTTTGGCGACCATTTAAAAAAATGGAATATTTTGAATATGAGGCCCTATCAACTTGTGTCTTTGGATAGATATGTTTACATGAGCCTAAAGTAAGTCCATACCAAAGGAATCTCTTGCATCATGATTTTAAGTCAAATGTCAATTAACCCATCCACTATAACAAAAAATGACAATTTTATACTATTTTAATCTACCTAAAACAAAAATATATTTTTCATTCACAGTGACAAATATACGTTAATTAGTATACTTTGTGCCACCAATGACACCATGCACATACAAATATACATGTATGTATTAAACATGTTCTGCTCATTCGAACCTGCATTTTTGGCGGCCATGTTGTACTTTCATACATGGCTGTATATTGCACAGATCATATGAAATAAACTATGTCTATGTCTATGTCGAACTGGGATTCTTAGAGACTTTTCATATGTTTTTGGGGACTATTTTCTGAGTGGATCCTGAAAAAATCAGATTGTTGCGAATTTATTCCACCCTATAATCAGTGATATGTATTATCAGGCTAATGTTCCTGTACTATAATGCATATAACTTAATCTAGGGCCGGCAGTGGCATACACCTTTATTTCAATAGTGTAATTTGAACTGTACACCAATAAAAAGGAATACAAAACCAACCTGTGCGGTTTGTGTAGGTTCCGTCTTTTCAAGTGGATGACCCAGATGTGTAGATATTATATTATAATGTTGAGACGTCAGTATTATCTCGGGCGGTTCTCCTGGCCCAGTTTAGCCTGTATGTGCAGAAAGTGTTATGTTCATCAGCGTCCGTTTCCAATCTGCGTTAGAACGCGATCATATTTCTGTATTTTAACATGTGAGAATGTGGGTTATGTAAGTAATCACCCGTATAGACTAACCATTTCGCTATGAATGTGTCTTAATGAGACAGTTTTAACGATTAATTAATTAAGCTAACCCTGAGTCACTCATTTTCAGATGATTACCGTTTTTCTGTGCTTGTATGATAATAGGCTATATCTATGTGGGTCATTTAATCCTGCACACGCAAAGAAGTCACTTCTGAGCGTAATTGGTCGATTTAAATGAACTTGATCAATTTTAAATAACTTGCAAGGCACACACTTACCATAGTGGCTCATTCGGTCCTGATACTGGTTACGGGTTCAAATAATGTCCCGAAAGGAATGTTCGTATTGGTGTATGGCTATCTAAAGTTCTTTAAAAATCTATTGAAACGGGTTGGCTATAAGGGGATATGCCATCATCCCCACTTAAGGCTGCAGCATGTCACAATGCTTACACAAAGTGCAGATGGTAGAGGTAAAAACACTACTCCCTTATTCAGCACAATCTTAAGCAACCGCAGTGAGTATGCTACAAAGTCGCATGGGGGGGGGGGGGGGGGGTTTGGGGCATGCCGGGCAGATACAATGGAATGTTTTTTGGAGATCATCAAGCCTGTTACTTGGTACAAAGATAATGTATTGCATCAACATCCATAATGATTATCGTTGTGTTTATATACACATATGTTTGAAAATAAGGGATAACAAGCCTCGCCTAGTATTCGTACAATGCCTATTGGCCTTGTAATATGTGAACAAGAACACTTGCGAATTCAGGTGTTCGATTAACTTTAGAATATTCCTCTCATGTAGTTTGATGATCTGTATATGATTTGTAAATTTTAAGATTTGAGCGAAGCTTTCGTTGAATTAATGATAACGTATTTGGTGAACACTCTCCATTATAAGTATTCATTTTTCAGAAGAATAGTAATAATAAAATTATTATATGTGATAAGTGGGTACATATTTGGCACATTATATTCACTACAAAGGGCACTACCAGCTGTCTGATGTGTGTTTTGTATATATTTTGTTACTTTTTTCCGTTTTTATTGGAGAGCTACTTGACTAGAATTGAAGTGCCATCCGTACTCGAGTAATTAAAAAAATGCACATGCTCACATGTACAATACAAATCAACACCATACTGAATCATGAATGTTTCGCTCATATAAAATATACCTGCTAGTATACCTGCCAACGTAGTCACAGTAATCAACGATACGTCACAAATTACCACCCTGTAGAGACTTCAGTTGTAATCGTTCTCACTCTACCCCTGAATGCGATGAGGCCTTTTCCACCTATTTGAGCACCCCTCTCCACGCGACTCCCAACTGTCGGCCCCTCCCTTAAATTTCAAACTCTGCCCAAAATTATGAAAGTGGTACATGTGGAACAAATATAGCTTTTATTGCAATAAATATGTTACCCATACATTTCTAATTCAAGTATGTCATAGCATACCTATTTTACTATAAATGGAGACACATATAACGTTCTGAATTATTTTCTTGACTTTATATGAGCACATTTAATCTCGAAATTACGTATTATTTTTCAAAATGAAACCACATATTTTGAGTGCGTTTTCGTTCATAAGTAGATAATTAGGGGGATTATATCGACACAAAATCACAAGAATAAGAGTTTAGCCACTGTTTAAACTGTTTTTGATTTATTAGCTGATGTAATCCCCCGTTTTAGGCTCTAATTATTCAATGTGTAATCAGAGGTGGCAATATTTGAGTGATAAGCTGTACAAATAACAGTTCGCAGATGGCAAGGATACAGTGCTGCCTCAATGTTGGGCCATTATCATCGACGCTACCACAATGTTGGAACAGCGTTGGCCAAGTTCTCGCATCGCTTCGCGTATACTGTCACTTGGCTTGATGTTCCCAGGCCAGACGGTGCCGTCTGATTGCCGGCGCGTTGCGATTAGCTTTGATGTCTAAGCTTGGGGGGTGTCGCACGAGAGGCACGTGTGTCCTCCTGGAGTGGGGTCCCAAATAGGTAGACACAGGCTCATATCTGGCAGGGTGTAGTGGGAAGAAAAGTACACCCTGCACGCAGGATGCAAATTACAAGCTGAGGTAATGTCTACTACAACACAGAATTAATTTTATCGTATACAGTGAGTCACACTGATTATTCTGATGTGTCACATAACATGATTAATCAATAATTAAAAAAAAAAAATGGGGGGAATTGGCCAAGCCCCCCTCCCCCCTCCGTTTGGTACACCATTTTTCTGACACTCCCGTTGTAATCCATTGTCCACACTGATCATTTTGATATAAAATTTATCAAACAATTATAATTTAAAAATGGCGCTGAATTGGTACTTTACATGTCATTATGTAAAAATGCAAAAAAATGGACAAAAATATCTTTATAAAATTGGCACCAAAGTTTTTATTGTTCAGTTGTTCTTTCTTAGTGAGGAAAATGATGGTGCCACAAATTAACATAATGTGCAAACATGAAGACATATTAGGCCCCTGCACCAGGCCTATATCATGTATATGGAACGATATTAGGGCCAATATTAAATATTGCTTTATTGATTCATGCTTCATGCTTTGCTGTGATGCATTTTGCTTCATGCTTTTTGGCTTCTTTGTGGTTCCAATTTATATTTAATATTGCTTTGCTGTCTTATTCCTAGTGTTTTTTGGCCATGTGCTTTATTCTTTGTGGCTCCTTTGTCATTCTAGCTTGCAGCAAGTAATAATTTTTGTTGCTTAGTACTGGTGCTATGTGGCACATGTGTGCTGTAATATGATAATATTTATCGTACAAAAAACAGACACATAAAATGGGGAAAATTTGTTTATTAAAAATAAACATCAAATTAAACGACTACAAATAAAAAAGGGCTTCACTTCAAATGTTGTTAATGTAAACGTGGTTGTAACAGAGTGAAGCCCTAAGACCAAAATAGGTATAAATTTACTTGACAGTCAGTTAACAGGATTAACCAGTGAATATTTATACATGTCTCTAATTGATCTAATCTACTATGAATATTTATACATGTCTCAAATTGATCAAATCTACTAGGACTATTTATACATGTCTCTGATTGATCTAATCTACTATGAATATTTATACATGTCTCTGATTGATCTAATCTACTATTTAAATGTGAACTTTGACTCTTGTATCATTACAAACAAATTAGATAATATCAACCAAACTATCAATAACAATCTAGTAATTGCTCACACAAAACCAAACCTATCAATAACAATCTACTAATTGTTCACATTAATATATTAATGAACATTGACTCTTGTATCATTACATACAAATTACATAATATTGACAAAATCTATCAATAACATTATTAAACAAGATTATCTGTTGTTGAGGAGGGTATGAAAACGGTCAGAAGAAAAATGAACAAAAAACTTGCAGCGGATGGAAGCGGGAGGAGGTGGGATTTTCTTGATAGACATAGAATCTGCTATATAAATTTATGTTTCTTTCGGATTAATTTTTGGTTTGGATCACCCTCAAGATTTCATTGCTAAAAGAGACCGTTACAAACAAATCGAGATCCGAACAAACCACGAATTACATAGCTTGGGATTCGCCTAAGATTAATAATCTATTTTGTGTCCGATAAAAAGAGCTTTCATTTTACGAAAACTCTGTATTTATCGTAGAAAAAACAGACACATAAAATGGGGAAAATTTGTTTATTAAAAATAAACATCAAATTAAACGACTACAAATAAAAAAGGGCTTCACTTCAAATGTTGTTAATGTAAACGTGGTTGTAACAGAGTGAAGCCCTAAGACCAAAATAGGTATAAATTTACTTGACAGTCAGTTAACAGGATTAACCAGTGAATATTTATACATGTCTCTAATTGATCTAATCTACTATGAATATTTATACATGTCTCAAATTGATCAAATCTACTAGGACTATTTATACATGTCTCTGATTGATCTAATCTACTATGAATATTTATACATGTCTCTGATTGATCTAATCTACTATTTAAATGTGAACTTTGACTCTTGTATCATTACAAACAAATTAGATAATATCAACCAAACTATCAATAACAATCTAGTAATTGTTCACACAAAACCAAACCTATCAATAACAATCTACTAATTGCTCACATTAATATATTAATGAACATTGACTCTTGTATCATTACATACAAATTACATAATATTGACAAAATCTATCAATAACATTATTAAACAAGATTATCTGTTGTTGAGGAGGGTATGAAAACGGCACACAGACACAAAGTGTCTGACCCCCACAACACAAACTTACGAATGCATCGTAAGAGCACATATGAATTCCAACCTCTCATCTGTCTAATCCACCATTACTTGCGGCATCAGAAACAACACTAATTCTAAATAGTGAAGTGCTATATAGTCTGAAATTTAGTTTTTAAATTGAAATTAGGATGTCTACAGAAGTGAAACTTGAAATTTACATGTAATGAATAGATAACCAAATAATTAAAATTTCCAAATGTAGAAAATAAGGGACACATTATCATAACATCTATTGTATTTATAATTCCTGAAGCAAGTCTGAGTAGTGTTTTGACTGGCTGGATTTATATGTCAGTGGAATTTTATTTTCTGTAAGTGTAAAATCTGACCACAGAAGTATACAGACCTCATTTTGAGCTGACCTAGGTATTGCAGACACACTTTGAAAACATAAGAAGACCACAAAACATAGATTTAGAAGGATTTGAAGCAAATTAGGAACATGAGGAAATGGTCCACATCTTGAGTATTGCTGTATTCACTAAAAATGGTGTTTACATATACATTCAAAAGCAAGATCTAAAGAATTCTAAAAAAAAATAAATAATAATAATAATAATTTCTTACTCACGCAGTTATTGACGAAAAAGCAAAATTTTAGCTTTTTCTTCTCTTCTACGGGAGAAGAAAAAGGACATAAATCATTCACATTTAAAGTAATTCCACCTGTAAGAATGAGCTTGTGGATATTGTATCGAAAACCGACTGGCCGAAATCGGGTTGGCAAATCACTCCCCATCATGTTTTCCATTGTTAGAACAGCTGGCGCAAGTCCTGCCGAACTAACAAATGGAAAATCATGTTTGGTTCTTCACAAAGTTTATTGCATCTGGCGCAAGTCCGGATGCATCCTGCCCATACTTGCTAGCACTGATTTCAGCAGCTGGCGCAAATCCTGATGCTAGAATAAACTAATTCCACCTGTAAGAATGAGCTTGTCGATATTGTATCAAAAACCGACTGGCCGAAATCGGGTTGGCAAATCACTCCCCATCGTGTATTCCATTGTTAGAACAGCTGGCGCAAGTCCTGCCGAACTAACAAATGGAAAATCATATGTTTGGTTCTTCACAAAGTTTATTGCATCTGGCGCAAGTCCGGATGCATCCTGCCCATCCTTGCTAGCACTGATTTCAGCAGCTGTCGCAAATCCTGATGCTAGATTAAACTAATTCCACCTGTAAGAAAGAGCTTGTCGATATTGTATCAAAAACCAACTGGCCCAAATCCAGTTGGCAAATCACTCCCCATCATGTTCGCTATAGTTAGAACAGCTGGCGCAAGTGCTGCCGAACTAACAAATGAATAATCATATGTTTGGTTCTTCATGAAGTTCATTGCATCTGGCGCAAGTCCAGATGCATCCTGTCTATCATTACTAGCACTGATTTCAGCAGCTGGCGCAAGTCCTGATGCTAGATTAATCAAGCTAGACAGAGAGCATCATGTAGTTGGCGTATAAGGCATGCAATAATTACTGCGGCCTGTAACAACTGGCCAAGTCTTGTTGTAACTGACCTTGTATTTATTGACTAATAATATGTTCTTGCAGTAGTTTAATTGAATAATTATATTGCTTTTACCTTACACTCCTACACTTGGATACTCTTCCGAATTATTTTAATTTACAAATTATTTATTATATATATATATATCTAAGTAAGAATTATGAAAGATTTAATTCTTGTGGCCATTTTTTTTTTTTTTTTTTTTTTTTTTTTTTTTTGTTATTATTATTTAATTTCAAAGCAGCTGGATCACTAAGCTTTACAAAACAAACAACAAAGAAGAAAACTTAGAAAGAAAAAGGTGACCCAAAACATAATTTCGTAGGATCCACTTGAAACCTAAGGTCACTTTGGCAAAGCCAGAGAATGGCCTACAGGAAAACCAGCCCCTGGGATTATTCCAGAGTCATCACAAATTGGCATAATTGCATTAATTATATAAAATAAAATCAAGAGATTATCAACTATATCTCTTCTCATTAATTTGAATTATTACTAATGAGAACGTTAAATCTTAACTTCCTAACATGAATTATTTTTAAATATCTTTATGAGCACTAATATTGTATATTTTAATTTGAGATTAAGAGTGGCTGGTATGTATGCTTCATTGACCAAAATAACAAAAAAAAGAAAACTCCATTCAAAGAGGAAAGGTGCCAAAAACATAGTTTTGACAAAGACCTATCTGAAACCGAAAGCTGTACTGGCGAGGCCAGAAAATAGCCCACAGGAAACAAATCCTGACAGGAAACAGTGGGTCCACCACAAATTGGCATCAGCCAATGTGATCATCGCCTCCAGAGTTTATCAAATCTTGCTAAATCAAATCCTAGAAACGACAATTGCTCCTCTTATTTATTTATATTATTTGTAAATTTATGCCCTACAAATCACACGATAAAATGTACCCAAAAAATTTAAGTAACAAAGATGAAACTCCAAAAAATGAGGAAAAAGGCCAAAAACATATGTTCCTGACAACAAGACCTATCTGAAACCCCATAAGGCCGCAGTGGCAATGCCAAAGAATGGCCCACAGGAAAAACAGTTCCTGAAAGGAATCAGTGAGTCAACCACAAATTGGCATAAATGCATAAAAGCAGCCAAAATGGTTATCGCCTCCAGAGTTAATCAATCTTTGTTAAACAAATTCTCTGAGACAATTATCATTGATTTATAAAATTAATATTATCTATTGCATTAAAACGAGCACCATCTCAAATGTTTACTCAGCGAATCACAACAAGAATCAATCTTCTTATTAAGATAATTTATAAAGTTGACCCTGCAAATCACACAATAAAATGTACCCAAAAAAATTTAAGTAACAAAGATGAAACTCCCAACGAGGAAAAAGGCCAAAAACATATGTTCCTGACAACAAGACCTATCTGAAACCCCATAAGGCCGCAGTGGCAATGCCAAAGAATGGCCCACAGGAAAAACAGTTCCTGAAAGGAATCAGTGAGTCAACCACAAACTAGCATAAAAGCATAAAAGCAGCTAAAGTGGTTATCGCCTCAAGAGTTAATCAATCTTTGTTAAACAAATTCTCTGACACAATTATCGTTGATTTATAAAATTAATATTGTCTAAAGTGAACGCCATCTCAAATTTTTACTCAGCGAATCACAACAAGTTAACATAGTACTTTTTCACCTGAATGAAACCAAAATTTTTATATAACAAAGATGAAACTATTTTCCATCTCCCTTGACATATTAAAAGTTATGGAAGCATCATCCAAACCCAAATTTGGATGCAAAATGCAAATGATTTTTTCATTATGTCATTCCGCAAATGTTTGATAAATGAGAAACCGATCAGTGTTACTCTGCATTATGAGAATTCTTGTTTTATGCTCAATTTGTTAAATTTGATAATTTAATAACAACGGAAATTCATGATTGAAACAAAGAATGAGTGAACGATAATGTAAGGTTCTGAGACTGACTAGACCACATGGAAAGCCAACAATGTCAATGAGACAAAGATGAGGGTCATAATCCAAATAATTGGTCAGACAGATTCAAAATCAACCACGCAAAGCTGTTATCAAATATATACACAAACTATTACAAATATTTGTAACATAAATTTTATTTATAGATCTTTATAGTCATAAAAAAATAAAGTATAGACAGCTACAAATTTTTAATGTGCAATTGGTTATCGCCTCAAAAAGTTTATCAAATCTTGCTATTTTAAATCAAATTTAAAACTGGTGAACTATCACCACTCTCATTGAGTTAAATTAACGTTAAATCAAAATTATATGGTCATTGTGCTTTTAACTTAATTTAAAGTTAACACTAGCGCTTAAATTTCTAAGATTGTATATTTTTTAGTCTACATTTTATTAAAATCATGAAAGAACAGTCCAAACCAAATTTAATCCAGATGAATTTTGTATTATGAATTTGTCACTCCAAAAATATGTCACTAGTGACTGGAAGTGCTGCCGACTATTACACTAATAATGACGATTCAACCAGTCTAATGGTAGACTAGTCTACATCATATATTTTAATTTTTATTCCATAGTCTATACTAAACTATAGTATAGTCTGAGTCTACTAACAGTTAGAGTAACATTTAGAGCCGAGTCTAGACTATATCTAGACTCCAGTAACTTTGACATTTGATTAACAGCGCGTACGGATAATACTATTAATAATAGTTAATAAAAACACGAATTCAGCGTGAGCGATAATATAAGAATTTGAAGTGGACTTAACCACGTGACTGCGACCGGATTGATGTCGGCGATGTCAATCGAAGTCATAATCTAAAAAACCACTGACACATGGTTGAACATATTCAAAAACAATGCAAAACTATATCTATCATATAAAATAACTATTGAAACGTATTTAAAATACAAGATTTTCTTGATAGACATAGAATCTGCTATATAAATTTATATTTCTTTCGGATTAATTTTTGGTTTGGATCACCCTCAAGATTTCATTGCTAAAAGAGACCGTTACAAACAAATCGAGATCCGAACAAACCACGAATTACATAGCTTGGGATTCGCCTAAGATTAATAATCTATTTTGTGTCCGATAAAAAGAGCTTTCATTTTACGAAAACTCTGTATTATCATTGTATTCTGCAAGGTGGTATCATGCGTCGTGGTTCGTTCTTTTTTACATCGGAAATGGTGTACATTATAATTCGTGATGGCTAACAGTTCCCGGGTATTATTGACACATATCATCACATCTATTTTGAAGTATACAATATTTCGTTATAGTCTCCATATGAAAGACACAATTTTGCGTTTCACCTATCACTTGAAAAATGTGCCATTTGGATTTTCGTACCATGCAGTAACGAAGTGGAGTTTGAAGAAGGCAACATGCCGTGGCGATGAACCAGCAAGGCACAATATATTATGAAATAATTGACACACGCGACATTAACATTAAGGCCATAAATCAGGGACATCTGGTGAGTGTTTGTTTGTAGGCATATTTGTTCACGCCCGCACCCAGGCACGCACGCACAGCATAGGGGCTATTCAGCTCCACTATTCGATCGTGTAAACCCAAAAGGCAGAAACTTCTCAATATAATAGTAAGCTGAATACTGCAGTGTATTATTCACTACATGTCTCATTTTGTTGCAAATAGTCCTTCTGTCAGAATCGAGCTCGTACAATGTGTATTAATGCACGTAAATTATGAAATTTCCGTTTGAATATTCATCAATAATTTGCTACAAAAACTAGGTATTTCATGGTAGCATTTGTTTGGTAGAAAACAAAAGTCTACATAGTCCATTTCTCATTTTAAAATGACGAGGACTTGAAAGTTGCCTTCCCTCAGTAGAAGCATAGACGTGGCAGTGATTGTCACGCATAGACACATCCCAATTTCTCGTGGTCAAAAACACGCAATTCGGGATAGCGGCAGCTCTAGCTAATGCTTTCTGCTTCATTTGAATACCTACATGTATGTTATGGGTCTACGGCCATTTTAAATATTTTTACTCTTACAGTGCGGAGATCGACCTTGGACTTCAGAATTTGACGTCCACAGACGTCAGATTCTGACGACTAAAAACGATCCCCGCGCTGTAAAAGTTACTAGTAGAGTCGTTTTAAATTTGTATTATTTGTCGATAAAATCACTGATATTAGGGATGAAATACGTCTTTGGATTTCACGATTGGCAAATGTTTGGTTTCAAATTTCCCGTATTTGTAATTTTTTGACATTGTGGTCAATAATTAGAAATCAGGAATTTCGTCTCCATATCTAGCCTAGCTGGTGAATGCGCGGCACAAAAATTTAAAAAACTTTTGCAGTTCTAGTCTATGGACATGTTTACATCATATGGTCATATTAAGAAGCCAAAATAAAATCACCGATTTTTTAATGATTTTAGCCTGGGCCAGTCCCTTTAAATACTCGTTGACGTGTTTAATAGCTACTCGTCTCCATTACCCAGAAGGCGTGATAAAGGTTCCCTGCCAAGCAATGCCCCGAGGAGTTATAGTTGCTATTCAAGATGTACATTGCTTGTCAGGTTCATGAAAGCACTGCCAATAAGCTTTTCAAGTATGAAAATACATACAAACCTTTTCAAGACTGACGTTAGATGAACAGAAATCCATCTTGGTTGCCAGTTTGGATGATGGTGCATGTGATCATCTCAAGACATTCCTCAACGAATCGATGCTATATTGATTGATTGAGCTGCAATGGTTCACGCAACATCAAAATGCAAAATATAGAAGTCCGATGAATATGTACCGATTACTGTCATTCTCCTTATGTTGAGCAATAACTCTCGTCCATAAAGCGTGACGGTGTTGTTAGAGATAATTATTAAGGGAGAAGTGCCAAAGCTACAACACTTAAGTGATGGGTGTGCGGAAAAGCGTAACGCCCATAAAAAGACAATGTTCATGAAAACTGGGACACATTTTTGAGTAATTAAATCATAATTTAGTAAAATATGTGCTTTCATAGCTCTAATCCTTTCCGCTACATTGCATACATGACCTGTGTCAGGATATGTTATTATGGGGATAGGTAAAATGTCATCATATTAAAAATGGTCAGCTTATTTCACCACACCACATCCCCCTGTAGTCCCATAGGTAGCCAAGGTTCAGTGTCCATTGATGACACCGACATCATTCAAGTATGCAAAACAATGCTTATCGGGAGAGTGAGAGTCTTTGGCCTAATATTGCCATCGACGTGTGCAGCACCCTTAGAACAAGATAACTACCCAAAAAGGATAGTTATGAATGTGCTCGGTCCTTGGTCCTATTCAGCTCGTAGGGCTGTGTAGAAAGTGAATCAGGCTGTACACATATTCTCAAGCAGTCCAGGCTGTGTGGCCGTAGTGTGAAATTAGGTTTGTGAAACCTGGACACTGGCATGAAAAATACCACAAATTTGCTCCATTCACCAGTGGGAATTATTTCTTGCTGATCTTGCATCTCAATGCATTTTCGTTTCGTTATGCATGTTGTGGATTCAGATTACATCTCAACAGGCCTATGTGAGAGGAGCTCTCACAGTTAGTCAAAGTGAGACTGACAAAGCAAAACCTACGAGTTTAAAATCAGTTTTGACTTTTTTTCAGGCCAGTGTTCAGTTTAAGCTGTGTGTTCATATTATTAAGACAAGTTTGCACTTCCCTTTACGAGTATGTAATACATTTTAGACAAGTGAAATAAATATTTTGCTTGAGGCAGAGTGTGAAATATTGCAGACAGGAGGTGAAATTAATAATTTTGTCCAGCCCCCCCCCCCCCATTGATTCAGTCATATAAATAAAATCGATTATGTTTGTGTGTCAGATGGTAGCACGACGAATAGGAAATCATCTGGTCTCAAATCTATTTCTAATTTCACTTTGATTTTGACCTTGAAGTTTGGTTTACCTTGACCTTTTATGTGATAGTGCATAAGATATATTATGGAACATCATTATAAATGTTTAAAAAAATAATAATTAAAATTGATTGCATTATTCGCCTAGGTGTTCCGTAATGACGAGGCATGTATGGTACAGACAACCAATGAGTAGATCACTTATCTAGATCATCATGATCCCGGTTTGGGAAATACAGATTACAATATGCCATCAAATTAGAGCTATTGAAATAGTCTATCGTATTTTTTTAATATGAAATAATTATATGTACTTTGAAACACTTAATATTACTTTTTTTGAGATTTTTTAAACTTTGCTCACATCTGACCTTGATCTCGCCGCATCACATGACCTTGACCACTAATCATCTCAGAAATATTTTTATCATGTAGACTATATGTTAAATAAATGAAACCGTCATCAAAATCGATTTACCGATTCTTTAAATATTATTTTTTCCAAATTTTGTTCCATATTTTGCTAATTATGGATACTAATAAGATGTTAATTAGGTGTTGATCGTGTCCGAATTGACTGCGCTATATCAGGACCAAAAGAGTACATGTTACTGATCATCTGGGCAAAAACTTTTGACCCTAACAGCCGTGACTACCACATTTAAATAATATGTTCCAGTCCTTTGAAGCTGAAAATTGCATCAACCCGTAAACCGCTAAGAACGACTAAAGTCGTTTAATCCGTTTTACTACCCGTTTAACTCTTTCAAGCCTGAATTTACCATGGTCATCTTCATACACTACAAGCCGCGAATTGCTGCCGCAATTCCGACTTGTAGAGGAAGGAGATGATTTGAAGTGGGTGAAAAATTAATGGAAATTACCATGTATTAGTAAACAAATTTCATGGGAATTTTCATTTTAAAACCCTTTGTTGTAGGGAAATTAAGTGTGTTTTCGGGGATGTAAAATGATGCTTTAATGCATCGTGAGGGTTGAAAGGGTTAAAACACAGTTATTAGAACGAAATGTGTGTTTAAACATCAATGTTTGCAAATCTTTGATCCCAAATTAAACAGATATGAGTAATTTTCACCCACTTGAAGTTGTGGGTCGTGGTAGCGAGACACAACTGCAAGAGGGTGAAAATTCTAATTATTTGATTTAACGCTTCAAGAGTTAACACTTCTAGAGTAAATTGTCGAAAAACATGCAAACCATTAAGGAGTGGATAATTGTTTATTTCTGCATACATTGGTTTGATGTTATAACAATGATAATAAATAAATAAAATAAAAATAATAAAATTATGCCTCACTGGTTTGTCATATATCTTTACACACCAAGCCACCAAGTTACATGTATCTGATTTAAATTTCCAGCCACTTAAAGTTGTGTTTTGCAAGTGGGTAAAAATTACCTATGTTTGTGAGACCAGGCATTGCGAATATTGATATTTTAACACTCGTTGTATTCCCAATAACAGTGATATAATCTGCGAATAAGCTAGATTAAAAAACAGTTGTGCTTGGTGCTTAAAGTTTTAAACATGTCATCGGTGAAGATTGCAGTCTCTTCCAATCAGATGGACAACTAACCTTTGGAGAAGGTGAAGGTGAAAACAGTATATGATAATATCACTTAGCAAAATCTCGAACATTACACTTTTATTCCAACAAATCAATCATTTAAGAATGACTGTACATTAGCACAAAACATTTGTAACAACTGTTTTTTTAACCCATGCATTCTAGATAACAAGCTCCCCATTGTAACACTGTCATGGAAATATTTTCACAAAAATTATTATGGCTCACCTGGTGAGCCATAATATTTTTTGTGGAAATATTTCCATGACAGTGTTACAATGGGGAGCTTGACAAGAGCATTCTGTATTTATATAACAGCACATCGTTCAGGGGTTGTTGTGGCAGTGTAGGGGATATAATATAATTTATTGAGAGGTATAGTGCAGATTTCTCATTGATTTCTAATGATGCTACCGTACTCTATCACAGGATATTGGTGAAATGTGACTCATCAACAGGAAAACACGACACTTTCTAAGCAATTGGCAGGTATTCATATAATTAAAACACAATAGTCACAAATGCAAGAAGGAAATTAACTAAAGTTCGCATGGGATTTAGACATATAACATTGCAAAAATATAATACAATACTCACACGTTGCATATAATAGATTAGATCTACTTGAAGAAGTAGCAATAGCTTTTTAGTTTTCAGCTGCTCATGTAAAGCGCTTCTGGTAAAATACCACACAATAATCAGCATATCAAACATTGAGGCTAAAGATCTAAATTGTATGTCAAATCTAAACAGAGCTAAAAAAATCCTAAATGATAATATATACTGTATCCCCGCGCATTAACGTGCATGCACTTATATGTTAAGATGTACTTCGTTTTCGAAAAAAAGTGCCTGCACTTATATTCGAACATAAAAATAAATTGTAAATTTCTTTCCTAATTTGTAAAATTTTCCCCTAATAACTACCCGTTGATAAATAAAAATATTAATATAGTTTGTGTTAACGATGAACACCATAAAGTATTAAATTATTCTTGACATATACTAATAATAAAAGTTTCTCTGTGAAAGATGTAGAGTTTACCAATGTGCGCAATCCAATAACTTATTCGGAAAAAATCAAGCACAACATAGATGGTTGAAAACAAAAGTAAAAACAGAAGATATAGCGTGTTTTGGTGTGTTCGAGCTCTAGATATGTCGAATATTCACCTACGTTTCCAATGGTAGTATCTGAATAAGCCCCAATGGCAATTGTCGTATAAACAATAATTATGGTGAGCTGAGTCGGCACAACTGGTGTAATAAAATATGATTTTATTTAAAATGGCTCAGCGTAGTATTATAGCCTTAATCCTATTTGCCGTAGTGTGTATTAAATACAGGTAGGCCTAATACTACCTTTAAGCAAAATAGCTTAGTCAATGTTGCATCAGCGTCATTCACAATAGGGCCTACTCCATACAAACAGCAATAATGCTTACTTAACCCTTTCAGCGCGGGGACCGTCTTTATACATCAGAATTCGCGCTGAAAGAGCTCTGACGTATAAAGACGGTCCCCAGCGCTGAAAGAAATGAAATATTTCTTATGGCCATAAACCCATAACATTGGTATTCAAATGGGCCTGAAAGAGCTAACTAATACATGTATGATAATTTCAAATTTAAAAAACTTCTGGTCTCTATGGTTTAAACAAAATATTTCAGTGTTGTAAGGGTGAAACGAAAACAGCTACTACTGTTTTGCCCTTACACAGAATAGCACATGAACAATGATTACATCAACACATTGTTTCCACAGAGACTGATTTCGTGCAGCTTAGTAGGCCATATGTCTATCGATTGAACACAATTCAAGCTGTACGTTACACTCTGATCTATTCCTCATCTGAGCTCTCTTCCTCGGAAGATTCCTCTTCTGATGATTCCTCTTCCGATGAAGATTCCTGTTTGAGATTTAAAAAAACATAATTAACCATTAAAGAGATAAATCATTATATTTAAATTTTCACTAAAGTTGAGGGTCGCAGTAAGACACAACTTAAAGGTGATCTATCACCCCTTATATGGTATGAATAATTATGTCCTTATATGGGGTGATTGGCTATCATGTGACCCTCTCAGAGGGTCACATGATAGCCAATCACCCTATATAAGGAAACACTTGTGCCCCATCTTGTGGCAACTTTGATTTATTTGTCACAATTTATTCATACTATATAAGGAGTGATATGTCACCTTTAAAGTGTATGAAAATTACTCATATTTGGTAAATTGTATTTAAACTGCTAGTAAAACACATTCAAAACGACTATAGTCGTGCTTGTTCAAAACATTTGGGCCTGGCCAACATCTAGAGTGCTGAT
>OZ024917.1:30005810-30070810 GCA_964017125.1 Flabesymbios commensalis | reverse complement strand
GTTTAAATATTACTGACAGATGTCACGTTACATGTTTCGAAGCTGTGGTGTGATAATCAATAAAAGAAGAAACCCGAATAATTTTAATCGGGACCGGTGGCTAACGGGTAATTGTCAATCACGACTATATGATCATCGTTTTGTACCCTTTGAGCATTCAATGCTTTCAATGTAATGAGTTCCAATTTACAGCCTAAAACCATCAACATAACTGTTCGTTTCATGCTCTCCATCGCAATATCTGCTATACTGTCGCGACATTTGGCTTTGCAGGCAAGTATAGTTACTTGTCATTTATTTAGTAGTATCAGGAATGCATAATGTATTTCTGGTAGTATCTACGAGGTGTCGGTGGCCTACCGTGATGTGCTATTATATAGTCGTTTTACTTATAGTTGAAAAAAATGTTTTAATGTTGGCTATTAAATATAAAATATCACCCAAAACAGTTTACTGACAAATCGATACACGTTTTGACACATCTTACCCTCGATTTACAATATTAGCATAATACTTATTCAGTACTAAATATAATAATGCCAAAAAGATTGGTTATTTTATAAAAGCTTGCTTCATGTGCGAAACCTAGTACCGTGACAAGAGAAAACGAACAAATGGATTTAAACTGTTAAGAGTTAAGAACATTCTCAGGCTAATTTCATTCTTAGTGTTTTCTATTAGCATAATTATCAAATATGGAAATATTTTTTTACTTAGTAGGACTAAGATGCCAAGTTTTCATCTCAAATTTAACATACATGCGTGTTTTGTTTCACATATTGTTTTGTTGTTTAAAGGGCGACTTTTTAATAAAGCAGAAAAGTCGCATAATAATTTTGTATATATAATGCAATAATCCAAATCTGACTTATTATCGTGATTATTATTATTATTACAACTGTGTATCCACTATAAACAATGGAGTTAATAAGGCAAATAAATTCAGGTCAATGATTATTCCATTACAAGTTATAATTCACTTGCAAACATAGCATTAAAAACAACGCATTACAACACCTAGCATTAATTGACCTCATCAAATCAATAAAAATTATCAGGTGATTCTCATGCCCAGCAAAGTATATGGTTAGAAGAATGATATGCCGGAAGAAACTGTTAAACGGTTATTGTGTTATTATTTTTTTGAAGTATAACATTATAATTGAGAATAAGTGAGTCATTATTTATATTAATACAGAGATAAGTACATTGATAGGCGTTATAGTTAATCTCGGTTCGGCGCTCTTATGCTGTTAATGCGTTGTTATTTGTATATTTTAGTTTTTAGTATTTAGCGATCTTGCTTGATTGTATATAAAAAATTATGCTAATGTCGTCAGTTTGTTATAATGCACTTAATTTTAAAGATTATATTGCGGCTGCTCATTAATATACCGGCATGGACAGAATCACAAACCGTACACAAATGTATACAATATACTGCACATTGACCCCAGCACCCATAGTGTCAAACGCCACTCAAATGAGTAGATTATGACATTTTGGGTGCCAGGGATCGAGATAAGGGTCATTAGAAAGCTGTTTGGTTTATTTAGTAATCGAATATTATTATATAAGAATGCTGGTTCATATGATATACAACATGCTTCATTAGTAGGGCAGGGGCACATCTTTATCACAACCATTCAACCTTTTTAACAATGTCTTTTTTCTTCTCGCTTTCTGATTCAGCAGATGATTCATCCGATGACTCCTCTGATGACTCCTCAGAAGATTCATCTTCAGACGAGTCATCTGACGATGACTCCTCGGAAGATGACTCTTCGCTACTTTCCTCTTTAACTTTCTGCTAGAAAACATACTACACTGCTAATTGGGAAATAAAATAATACGATTCAAATAAACCAGCTTGGCCTACTGCGCGTGTGACATCCAACAGCTCATGACAACCCTGTTTATCACTAGCGTTACCATGGTTACTGTATTTTAACATTATCTTATATATATTGTAATGACACTGAGTGTTGCTTGTGATCAAGGTTGAATCAACTTAATGCGCGTCATGTCTATTAATATCATAGGAGTAGTCATTTAAAAAACATAGGGTTTTAAAATCACATAACTAAAACTGATCTTTCTATATTGTGAGCCTGACAAAAAAAATATTAACACTCATTTAAAATAAGTTATATATTTATATCCATTCTGATCAACTCCGGCCTAATGACATCTATAGTGAAAGTGAAATGTTACAAAAAAATAATTGGTAAAATTTATTGAATTTAGAAACAATACACAGCGTTTGATTTTCAGCCCGTAATATTGATGCTTCTATAGGCTACTATGCGGACCTCGATTTAGTCAGTCTTGGATGTCACAAGGCAGCATACATGCTTAGGGTGGGGAAAGAAAAGACGCATAGGTCACTGTATATAACTCTACTCCCTGTGCGGCCACCTTGCCCTATCAGGTCTGACCGTCAGACTACCAGTGCAACATGAATAGTCATTATGACGTCACCGGTTTACTGACTGTAGTGTGGAGGTCACACTCAGGTCAGATTGTTTGGCCTACCTGAATTGGCCAGGAAAGAGGGGGGTTCTGAACTCATAGCACATATAGGTGATATCCAGGAGTCTGCCGGTAGCAATAGATGAAGATGTGTGCACTGTGGCTAACATAGGCCTATCACAATACAGGTCAATACCTATAAAGCGCTAGATACATGTAATTCACCCACCGCGACCCACAACTCAAAGTTAGTGAAAATTACACACATTTGTTTAATTTCAGACCACATAATTATTTGCAAATCTTGATGTTTACCACTCATTTCCCGACTTGTAGTGGATGAAGATGATTTGATGTGGTTTAAAAATTAAAGAAAATTGCCATGTATTGGTAAACCAGTTTCATGGAAATTTTTGTTCTAAAACCCTTGGTTGTAGGAAAATTAGCTCTGTTTTCAGGGATGTAAATGATGCTTTAATACATCGTGAGGGTGTAAAGGGTTAACCCTTTCGCCACTGAGCACGACTACAATCGCTTTTCGTCTGTTTTATTATAAGGTTAAATCACAGTTAGTATAGGAATGAAATAAGTGTTTAAACATCATGATTTGAAGATATTCGGTCCAAAATAAAACAAAGATGAGTAATTTTCACCCACTTGAAGTTGTGAATCGCGGTAGCGAGACGCAACTGCAAGTGGGTGCAAATTTAAATAAGATAACATTGCGAGCAAAGGGTTAAATTGGAGTAGAGCTATATACTTGGGCCGGAAAAATAAAATCTACGTCGGATTAGGAACTCCTAGCAAACTGTTGAACTTCTAACAACACATTAAATACTACTAGATAAACATTCACAATTCTATTCTAAAATGTAGGTATGCCATTATTTGTTTTGTACAAAAAATAAATACATAATTTTAAAAATTAATAAGCGTTACGGTATATTACTGTACAAAGCAGTATAATTAAGATAATCATTAAAAAACAATATTGTAAGATATTATATCTATATCAACTATTGTAGGATGATTAGCTCTAAATTTTCAGCCCTAGAATCAGTGAGGTTAACATATGATATAGAAACATAAGAAAAACAGCTATCAGCGCATGAGTCCGAATAATGTAAATGAATAGGAGCATCCGACTAACAGAACAAAATATGCAAAAAAAATAAAATAAAGAACATTTAAATAATAGGCTATTGCATGATAGTCAGTTATCTACTAATTGCGTTATTTATTGTAGTATTATAAGTAATGACTATAATATACATGCTATGATATATTTAGTGTTCCAACGAGTACTACTACACTTGCAAGCAGCTTCTATGTAATTGGAACGTTTTTAATACAACACAGATTCTCACTGACGAAAGCCAAATTAACCTCCTACCTTAACTTCTTTCTTTTCTTCCTTTTTCGTTTCCTTTTTGTCGTCCTTCTTCACATCTTTCTTGTCCTTCTCATCTTCACTTTCTTCTTCACTAGATTCCTCTTCTGATGATGATTCTTCCTCTGATGACGATTCCTGTGTATCAAGCATCCCAATGCTGAATTATTTTAGTTTAAGCCATGAAATATAAAAGGTTTATTCAATTTGAAATCATCATGACTTGGTTATATCTTTCCGCTCCATTTAGGTATCTACGTTTATGTCATGGGTTTGTAGTCATTATAAATATGTTGATTCTTTCAGTTTGGGGACCGTCTCTATAAGTCAGAATCTGACGTCTACAGACGTCATATCAGTGGGAAGAGTGTGTATCCACCAGACACACAGCCGACGTTGAACCAATGGTGGGTGTGTTAATGCTTAAAACGCATAGAGTCATAGAATCTAATTTTTTTTACACACTTGAAATTGCGAGTCGCGATTTGAGACAAAACATTTGAGACCAAACATCAAACACACATTGCATTCCCAATAACTACAATGAAGATTAAATCAATCAATCAATCAATCAATCAATCAATCAATCAATCAATCAATCAATCAATCAATCAATCAATCAATCAATCAATCAATCAATCAATCAATCAATCAATCAATCAATCAATCAATCAATCAATCAATCAATCAATCAGTCAATGCAACTTCTATAGCGCTATATATTCTCAGCGGACCGAACTTAGAGGCGCATGACCGAGCTCAGAGGCGCAAAGAAATGCATCATCAAGACGTAAAGATATCAAACTCATCTAATTTTCACTCATTGGAAGTTTGTGATCGCGATAGCAAATACAATTATTCAATTATAGGGCCTATACTGTTGACTTTCATAATAATTTACAAAATACCTGTTTCTTTTTCTCCACTTTTTTCACGTCTTTCTTCTTGACCTCTTCCTCTTCCGATGACTCTTCTTCTGACGATGACTCTTCTTCTGATGATGACTTCTTCGCCTGAATCAAGCAGACACCAGTTTTGTCATATTTGTAGAATGAATGACAGGCCAAACTTGGCTATTGAAATCTGTTGCGTTAGATAACTATAAAATTAGTTTAATATTGATTAAAATATATTATTCAATTGCAATTATCACCCAATTGAGGTTGTGTCTCGCTGACGCGATCCCCAAATTCATGTGAGTAAAAAATATTCAGATTTGACAAAATAGAGGTTAACTGTTTTCAAATCTTGCTGATTGATGTCACGTTTTATATTTAGTATGTTTAAAAGGTGTTACTTAATGTACTAATAAAAAATCGGGACCGCTTAACCCTCTCTAATGACTGTAAATTAGAAAATCAAAGTTGTGTCTGGAAATTTTCTCTAGGCTCTGTACTGATGACAACAATCAGAATAATCATGAACATTATAATACTATCCTTTCAAATAACAATTATCATCTCGCTATTCATTGTATATCCCAGGAAACACAAAACATTAGTATAACATTTGTACAATGTTGGACCAACGTCGAAGACATTGGTCCAGCATTGTACAGATGACATAGGTATGCAAATGAATCAGAAGGAGCTAACTAGGACATTTATGATGATTTTTAAATTAAAGAACCCTTTGGTCTCCATGGTTTATATGAAAAAAAGATTTAGGGTTAAGTGACCCTAATAGGACCATAGTCCTCAAATCACACATTAAATAACCAAAAATACGTTATTACCATCGTTATCACAACAAATATTTTAACTATTTTGTGAACATAATATGTCCTTAATGTCCTTCGTTATCATCTACATACTGTGCAAATTATTGGAATATGTAAAATACAATGTTGGTAGCAACAAGTACTATATTTTCGTGTTTCAAAGACTCATTGAAATATTAAACAAGAGAAACCTTGTTGCGTTTGTTTCAATTTAATTTTCAGTTAATTATTGCAAAATAAATTATGTTTATGCGAAATATCTTTAAAACCTTCATAATTGAATAACATTGCTGTTTAGAACATGATATGAAAGTACTACTTAGAATGTAAACAATCGTGGAAAAAACTTGTGTAGATGATCTTCTAATTACGAGCAATGGCATCACAGCATAGCAAGACATGGTGATATATACGGTTTAAATAACACTAGATCAACTTTACAGATATTGTCCCAGCATTAAACCAGCAAAATTTTAAATCCTCGTGTCCACTGCAAATCACTACGCAGCAGACACAAGACGTTGACACAATTGTTGTTTTAATGTTGGGTCAGCGTCGTAGATGCTGGCCAACATTAAAGCAGCATTGGCTCGACGTCTCATGTTTGTTCGGTACAGTGCAATAAATTATTAATGTCGATAGTATGTTTTTTTCTAATATGGTATTAGCGTGATTAGGGAGTGCCCAGTTAATTTTGTGCTCAAAATAAATAATGGTAAAGTAATTCTATGCTTCTATATTAGGCGAGGCTACTCAGATTTCTAATTATATTTCTATATTAACGTCAAATACCAAACAAAACATTATCAGTTCTAGTTAGAGGTGGGTAGCATCAACTATTTACTAGGTCATCAATGACAATTACGAATATCCAGCGATAAAACGGGAAATTCAATGACATGAACATTGTTCTAACTAACTAACTAACTAACTAACTAACTGTGATACATATTGCATTATACATCGGGGGGGGGGGGGGTGTAGCTAACAGCCAGACAAAATAGTGAAAATTTCCATCTATTATTCTACAAGTTAACCTTGCTATCCTGAGATTCAGTTGAAAACGTTTCTTTATTTTCCTCTGCTTCGATTCCAGTTTGCGAGACACTCGCGGTTTCTGCTTCGTCTGCTTTCGTCTGAGAGGATTGAACGTTTAGTAAACTTTCTAACGTAAACTTTCTAACCAGAATTGAGAATCAAATGACATATGTGACTCGATCTGGCTAAATGAGTTGTAAGTCGCACTTTGCCAAACGATGCTAGGGTCCTTAACGGCTATAATGACCTTGATGTGACGTATTTTCAATTTTTCAGTTTTTATTTTTATATGATTACTTTCAAATCCTGAAATTCTGCGGCGCATGTTCATGTTAAAAAAATAAATTTTAAATATAAAATTATCTGTTATTAGAATTTTATTCTCAATTACACTCCAATCAGCTGTGGAAACAGTCGCCTATAAGTAGGAAATATTAATGCAGTGTGAAAATCCTGACGATAACAATTTCTGACATTTACTTTTGCAGTCTACAAAATGTTAGAACTATACGTTGATTATTTAAAAAAATGGGGTAAAAATGAATAATTATTACATTTCTTTATTTTAATACAATTGTGCGTTCCTTTCAAGAAGAGTACAAATCGCCCTTTTGAACTTCAAAAACCATTTTCTCAAAAACCATTTTCTGAGAGTTGGTGGAGTGATACTTTCAGAGCTAACCATGCTACAGAGTTGTGTGTGTGATATACCGTTTTAAAGATAATTTTGTGTAGATTTAAGATCTGTTACTATCTCCGATATTGAAATATGCGACTTACGACTCATTTTGCCTGATCGGGTCACATATATTCCGTGATGCAATTTTAAAAAGTGTCACTTTCAAATCCTTAGTTTATAATATACAGTCCTGGATACCGTGTCTTTCAGTTAAATTTGGATCATGAGTAATTTTCAGTCACTTGAAGTTGTGTCTCGCTACCGCGATCCACAACTTCAAGTGACTGAAAAATTACTCATCCACCCTAATCTCACACTTACCCACCAAACAGAACGCTTCGGTTTAACCCTTACAGCGCTAAGAGCGACTATGGTCTTTTTTTAAATCTCTTTTATTTGCATGTTAAGTTACAGTTATAGGTATGTTTAAACATAAAAATTTGCAAATGTTCGGTCCCGAATTATTACAAATATGCGTAATTTTGTCGTCCACTTGAAGTTGTGGATCGCGGTAGCGAGACACAACTTCAAGTGGACGAAAAATTATTTCGTTAATGTAGCGCTTTAAGGGTTAGCTAGACTATAACTAGGTTTAGGTTTTGCTGCGGGGAAATAATTCAGGTAGCTTTACAAACACAATGACTAGAACGACATTTCTATATTTACATTTATCGAAAGACGTATGCATGTGCAAATGTTACAAATCAGAAATTTAAGTCACTAGATCGTCGGCCACAGATATACGGTACATCCGGGCCTGCACATATGACAAGAGAAGTTACGGTCGCGGTAGGTAAACGATAGACTACTCTGCTCAGCCTGTTGGCTTTGCATGGCAGAACGGTTGATGAATATACAGATATGTGGATGTTAAACACCTTCATCACCTTAAAATATTAAGCACCAATATGATAGACAATCATGAATGAGATATATAAATTTCCTCACTAACTCTCAGAATTATTTTTTTGTGATAAGTAGACGTATATGGAAACACGTCACACTGAACATCAGCAATCTGTAATACATTATAGTGATGACTAGACGTAAGTGGAAACACGTTACACTGAACATCAAAACTCTGTAATACATATAGTGATGAGTTGACGTATATGGAAACACGTCACACATTGAACATCAGCATTCTGTAATACATTATAGTGATGAGTACACGTATATGGAACAAGTCAAACTGAACATCAGCATTCTGTAATACATTATAGTGTTGAGTAGACGTATAAGGGAACACGTCACACTGAACATCAGCATTCTGTAATACATAATGATGAGTAGACGTATATGGGAACACGTCACACTGTACATCAGCATTCTGTAATACATATAGTGATGAGTAGACGTATAAGGGAACACGTCACACTGAACATCAGCATTCTGTAATACATAATGATGAGTAGACGTATATGGAAACACGTCACACTGTACATCAGCATTCTGTAATACATATAGTGATGAGTAGATGTATAAGGGAACACGTCACACTGAACATCAGCATTCTGTAATACATAATGATGAGTAGACGTATATGGGAACACGTCACACTGAAACTCTGGCCGTCTGGGCATGTCTGGGGGTATATCTCCTAGACATGCCCAGAATCCCTTATCAATAACCCACCATGCCCTATCACCCCCACCCTCACATCATCATCTGTGAATCATTCATCTCATCAATTGACTACAACGTTTTTATCGTATTATAATGTCACTTAAAATACCTTTTGTGCCGAAAAGTGACGTAAAGCAAATGATTTACTACTACTACTGTAATACATAATGATGAGTAGACGTATATGGAAACACGTCACACTGAACATCGGCATTCTGTAATACATATAATGATGAGTAGACGTATATGGAAACACTTCACACTGAGCATCAGCATTCTGTAATACAAAATGATGAGCAGATGTATATGGGAACATGTCACATTGAACATCAGCATTCTGTAATACATTATAGTGATGAGTAGACGTATATGGGAGCACGTCACACTGAACATTAGCATTCTATAATACATAATGAGTAGACGTATAAGGAAAAACGTCACACTGAACATCAACATTCTATAATACATAATGACGAGTGGACGTATAAGGAAACACGTCACACTGTACAGCAGTATTCTGTAATACATTATAGTGATGAGTAGACGTATATGGGAACACGTCACACTGAACATCAGCATTCTGTAATACACATAGTGATGAGTAGACGTATAAGGAAAAACGTCACACTGAACATCAACATTCTATAATACATAATGACGAGTGGACGTATAAGGAAACACGTCACACTGTACATCAGCATTCTGTAATACATATAGTGATGAGTAGATGTATAAGGAAACACGTCACACTGAACATCAACGTTCTATAATACATAATGATGAGTAGACGTATATGGGAACACGTCACACTGAACATCAGCATTTTGTAATACATATAGTGATAAGTAGCCATATATGGAAACACGGCACACCAAACATCAGCATTCATTAATATATATAGTGATGAGTAGATGTATAAGGAAACACGCCACACTGAAAATCGGCATTCTGTAATACATATAGTGTTGAGTAGGCGTATATGAGAACACATCTCACTACACATCAGCATTCTGTAATACATATAGTGATGAGCAGATGTATATGGGAACACGTCACATTGAACATCAGCATTCTGTGATACATATAATGATGAGTAGACATATATGGAATCACGTCACACTAAACATCAACATTGTGTAATACAAATAGTGATGAGTAGACGTATATCATTATGGAAACACGGCACAACAAACATCAGCATTCATTAATCTATATAGTGATAACATCAGCGTTCTGTAATACATTATAGTGATGAGTAGACATATAAGGTATACGTCACACTGGACATCAGCATTCTGTAATACATAATAATGAGTAGACATATATGAAAACACGTCACACTGACATACATTAATGATGAGTAGACGTATAGGGAAACACGTCACACTGTACATCAGCATTCTGTAATACAAAATGATGAGTAGACGTATATGGAAACACGCCACACTGAACGTCGGCATTCTGTAATACATATAGTGATGAGTAGACGCATATGAGAGCACGTCACACTAAACATCAGCATTCTGTAATACATATATTGATGAGTAGACGTATATGGAAACACGTCACACTGAACATCAACATTCTGGAATACATATAGTGATGTTTAGACGTATATGGAAACACGTCACACTGAACATCAACATTCTGTAATAAATATAGTGATGCTTAGACGTATATGGAAATACGTCACTCTGAACACCAACACTCTGTAATACATATAGTGATGAGTAGATGTATATAATTGTGGAAACACGGCACACCAAGCATCAGCATTTTGTAATACATATTGTACCTCTTTCGCCTTTTCTGGCACCTTAGCTGCTTCTTTTTTCGTCTCTTTTTTCGCGTCTTTCTTTTCCTCCTCGCTACTCACTTCTTCGCTACTTTCTTCACTACTTTCCTCGTCGCTGCTCTCTTCTTCGCTGCTACTCTCATCAGCCTTCTTCGTTTCTTCTTTCTTAGAAAGGAAATTGTTGGAACTGAGCATTGCTGATTCAACGCTTTCGTATGAGGCAAAGTGTTGTTTTGGTGATGAATGGCAGAGTGACATAGAGTGGGTGGTATAGAAGGGAATAGATAGAGCAGCAGTTGAGTTGATGTGAAGGGAGAGAGCATCAGTGAGGTACTGGTTAAATCAGAGAGACTATCATTAACTGATATACTTGAGGGTCACCTACTGAAGAACAGAGATATAGATTGTGAAGGTCACACTGACACACAGCTTCTTACTTTGAATTGAGCAATTTGCATTTGCATTTCAGTATAGAGGCACAGACAGTGAAAGAGCATCACACATTGGAGTATAGAGATCAACGGAAAGAGCTTGAAGCATAGAGATGAATGGTGGGACAGGAAGGAAGAGACTGGACGACATCGATTGAGAAATTAACCCTTTGAAGCCTGAATTTACCATTGTCATCTTCATCCACTACAAGCCGCGAATTGCTGTCGCAATTCTCGACTTGCAGTGGATGAAGATGACTTGAACGTGGTGAAAGATTGAAGAAAATTGCCATGTGTTGGTAAAACAGTTTTATGGGAATTTCCTTCTAAATCCCTAAAATGTAGGAAAATTAAATCTATTTTCAGGGATTTAAGAAGATGCTTTGATGTATCGTGATGGCCTAAAGGGTTTAGAGAGAGAGTTAAAGGACAGATACAACCCATTGAACACTATACGCCCGGAAAACACACGACGCTGAACCGATTCTGTTTTGATGTTGGGAAGCGTCTGTGACGCTGGTCCAACATCAAAACAGCATTGGTTCAAAATCATATATTTATTAAGCGCTGATGTAATATCATGGCGCCCTCAGTTCTACGAATACTGCCGTGCACAGCCAAAAGGCAGTATCTGCTTACTTGCAAAGTAAGCAGACACTGCTGTTTGGCTTTGCAAAGCAGCCTGGTGCTCGCTGGGAACATGGGAAAGGGACGAGATCTTGAGCAGAACGATTAGAAGAGATTGGGGAAAGAAATAGGAGAGAACATAACTAGAAGTTGATATACATGTAGATTCAGACACAGATCAGGGAATTAAAGATCTCTATAGATTGATGACAAGCCATTATATACTATGCAATTGACTTGATTTGAAGATAATACGTGGATTAGTGATGAATCTGTAAGATATTGAGAAATAGTTCAAGGGATGAAAATATAAAGTAAATTTTGAATAAGCAGAAATAAATATTCATAAAAAATATATGGAGAGTCAAGGGTCAGAAAATTGGAGAAAGTCTGTAATGTACATGTAGGTTATCAGCATTGCTTACTTATGATATATTAGTAAAATATTTCATAGAAAAGACTTCATCATATCATATCATATTATATCATATCATATAAAGTAAGTTTAACATGTTTAAATTGTCCTGACATTTCAGCGTTCATGTAACTATACGGAACACCCAGTTGATTGTTTTTGCTGTAGGCTTACGTGCCTATCTTCTATCTTATCTTTTAGGTTCCTCAGTAAATGCAAAACATTTGTGTAACATTTGTACAAAGTTGGATGAACGTCGAAGGCGTTGAGCCGACGTTGTACAAATATTATACAAATGTCTTGTGTTTGCTGAGTCAGCGCTTTTTTATTCAGATGTTATTGGTGAATTTTATTGTTAAATGTTAAATATGATTCTCAATCCCCCTTCCAATAAGAGCGACGGAGTAAATCTTTCTAAGGTTATTCTGCCGTGCAAAGCTAAAAGGCAGCAACTGCTTACTTCGAAAGTGAGCAGTTACTGCTTCTCGGCTGTGCGCGGCAGAATTAATGCAGGTATACTGTAGAGACTTACAAATACCTTCACAACTTTTCTCTCCTCCTCTTCCTCGTCGGAAGATGCCTCTGATTCCTTCTGTTTCTAGAAAGTTCGTGCATTAATTGTTATCGTAACATCAAGTTAGTACAACATATCAATGGTGGGAGCATAAAAACACATGTCTTCACACAGTCACCCGAAAATCATCAAGTCTTTTTAAAATTATGTTTTCGTAAATCAGCCGAGGGGAAATTTTGATCAGCCCACAATACAAGCCCGCCCACAGATTGAAAGTGAGACTTGGAGTTAGAAGGTGCTAAACTGCCACTTTGTAAATAAGCAGTTTAGCACTTTCCAGCTCCAAGGGGACGAAATTCACCTGTTAATTTAGATAGCTTGGCGGGTAAAGGGTTAAAAGCTGATCGAAATATGTTAAACTTTTTTATTTTGGCAAGAAATCTTCAATTATTGGCCTTTTTATCAAATATAATACCAGTATTGAATCTTTTTACGTTAAGATATTAATTTGTAGTGTTTTAGACCAGGTTTTTTCTCCCACTACTCATGCTGACCGTGTGGTATCGCAGTAAACAAATGTTATCCAAGATAGTTGTCATCAATTAATAATTAACTTTTCTTAAGCTGTAGCAATCTGGATAAATCACAGGCCGAGATTTAACCCTTTCAGTGCGGGGACCGTCTTTATACGTCAGAATCTGACGTCTGTAGACGTCAGATTCTGACGTATAAAGACGATCCCCGCACTGAAAGAATTAAAATATTTACAATGGCCGTAGACCCATAACATAGGTATTCAAATGAAGCAAAAAGGGCTGATTAAGACATTTATGATGATTTCAAATTAAAAAAAAATTTTTGGTCTCAATGGCTCGTATAAAAATAAGTCCGCATTGTAAGAGTTAAGTGACGCTAGCCCTGGTCTACGATATCACACGGCCTGACGATCGTGCACAATATTTAGCGGGCAATCAACAATGAGGATAGTCTACTACATACCAGACGAAATGTGGAGAATAAAATTATCAAAAAAGCACAATAACATAAAGAACAACAATACAAAATTCATATCAAAATTGTTCACTGCATATGTAAAATGTTCTATTTAAAAATTATTTGACGTCGGACTGTTAACAGGTATCTTTGAGGCATTTGCTAAACATTGTGAAAAAATGAGCATAATTTTGGGGGACATGAAGGACTATAAACAGTTGTCAGATTCCAAAAATGTTCCACCTTTGATTTGGTCTTTTTCAGGATTTTTTTCTTCGCCTTGGTGTCCTTTGCGTCCTCGGCTTCTGAGGACTCAGATGCGGACTCGGATCCCGATGATGACGACGATTCCTCCTCGGACGACGAGCCGTCACTCTCCGAGGCATCCTTCTTATCCTTAGAACATCACACGGGGTGGAACCCTTAACTCTTTATCCTTACAAGGCTGAATTTACCATTATCATCATCATCCACTGCAAGCCGCGAATCGGTATCGGAGGTGAGGAGGCCTGATGTGTGAGGTTAGTCCAGGGAGGTGAGGTGGCCTGATGTGTGAGGTTCGTCCAGGGAGGGGAGGTGGCCTGATGTGTGAGGTGAGTCCAGGGAGGTGAAGTGGCCTGATGTGTGAGGTTAGTCCAGGGAGGTGAAGTGGCCTTATGTGTGAGGTTAGTCCAGGGAGGTGAGGTAGCCTGATGTATGAGGTTGGTCCAGGGAGATGAGGAGGCCTGATGTGTGAGGTTAGTCCAGGGAGCGAGGTGGCCTGAGGTGTGAGGTTAGTCCAGAGAGGTGAGGTGGCCTGATGTGTGAGGTTAGTCCAGAGAGGTGAGGTGACCTGATGTGTGAGGCTAGTCCAGGGAGGTGAGGTGGCCTGATGTGTGAGGTTAGTCCAGGGAGGTGAGGTGGCCTGATGTAAGAGGTTGGTCCAGGGAGGTGAGGTGGCCTCGTGTAAGAGGTTAGTCCAGGAAGGTGAGGTGGCCTGATGTAAGAGGTTGGTCCAGGGAGGTGAGGTGGCCTGATGTAAAGATTGGTCCAGGGAGATGAGGTGGCCTCGTGTAAGAGGTTGGTCCAGGGAGGTGAGGTGGTCTGATGTAAGAGGTTAGTCCATGGAGGTGAGGTGGCCTGATGTAAGAGGTTAGTCCAGGGAGGTGAGGTGGCCTGATGTATGAGGTTGGTTAATGGCTTGAAGTATGAGGTTGGTCCAGCGAGGTGAGGTGGCCTGATGTGAGAGATTGGTCCACAGAGGTGAAATGGTCTGATGTATGAGGTTGGTCCAAAGAGGTGAGGTGGCCTGATGTAAGAAGTTGGTCCAGAGAGATGAGGTGGCCTGATGTATGAGGTTGGTCCAGGGAGGTGAGGTGGCCTGATGTATGAGGTTGGTCCAGGGAGGTGAGGTGGCCTGATGTAAGAGGTTGGTCCCGGGAGGTGAGGTGGCCTGATGTATGAGGTTGGTCCAGGGAGGTGATGTGCTCTGATGTAAGAGGTTGGTGCAGAAAGGTGATGTGGTCTGATTTAAGAGGTTGGTCCAGGAAAGTGAGGTGGCCTGATGTATGAGGTTTGTCCAGAGAGATGAGGTGTCCTGATGTATGAGCTTGGTCCTGGGAAGTGAGGTGGCATGATGTATGGGTTTGATCCAGGGAGGTGAGGTGGCCTGATGTATGAGGCTGGTCCGGGGAAATGAGGTGGCCTGATGTATGAGGTTGGTCCAGGGAGATGAGGTGGCCTGATGTATGAGGTTGATCCAGGAATATGAGGTGGCCTGATGTATGAGGTTGATCCAGGGAGGTGAGGTGGCCTGATGTATGAGGTTATTCTAGGGAGGTGAGGTGGCCTGATTTAAAAGGTTGGTTCAGGGAGGTGATGTGCTCTGATGTAAGAGGTTGATCCAGGGAGGTGAGATGGCCTGATGTATGAGGTTGGTCCAGGGAGGTGAGGTGACTTGATGTATGAGGTTGGTGAGCTGGTCTGATGGTATGAGGTTAGTCCCGGGAGGTGACGTGACCAGATGTATGAGGTTGGTCAAGGTAGGTAAGGTGGCCTGATATATGAGGTTGGTGAAGTAGTCTGATGTGTGAGGCTAGTCCACGGAAGTGAGGTGGCCTGATGTGAGAGGTTAGTCCAGGGAGGTGAGGTGGCCTGATGTAAGAGGTTATTCCAGTGAGGTGAGGTGGCCTGATTTGTGAGGCTGATCCAGGGAGGTGAGGTGGTCTGATGTATGAGGTTAGCCAAGGGAGGTGGGACTGGCCTGATGTATGAGATTAGTCCAGGGAGGTGAGGTGGATTGATTTATGAGGTTGGTGAGGTGGCCTGATGTATGAGGTTGTTCCAGGGAGGTGAGGTGGCTTGATGTATGAGGTTGGTGAGGTGGCTTGATGTGTAAGGTTGGTGAGGTGGCTTGATGTATTAGGTTGGTCCAGGGGAGTGAGGTGATCTTATGTATGAGGTTGGTGAGGTGGTCTGATGCATGAGGTTGGTCCAGGGAGGTGAGGTGATCTGATGTATGAGGTTGGTGAGGTGGCCTGATGTAAGAGGTTGCTCCAGGGAGGTGAGTTTGGTCACTGATTAAATGAAGGAATGCCAGACTAGGCATAGTTTGCAAGATTCAGCTAGCTATTTTTTAATGGCTAACAAAGATTACAACGTGCTAAATCAACATGACATAATAATTATGTCAAAATAGGTCAAAATTGACAGCCTACGAAAAAAGGTGGCAAAATGCAAAATATTCGATAACATAAAATTAAATTAACCCTCTGTGTGCAACATGATCGACAACGCTAATAAATGTATTTATTTTGGAGCTATTAAACAATCAAAATAATAGTTGTTTTTTTTTCAATTTACTTGTGCACCTCGTTCTGACAATTTGATACACTATGTACTACTTACAGTGCGGGGTATCGACATTAGTCGTCAGAATTTGACGTCTGTAGACGCAGATTCTGACGTCTAAAGTCGATCCCCGCAGTTGAAGAGTAAAAATATGTAAAATGGCTGTAGACCCATAACATGGGTATTTTAATGTAGCAGAAAAAGCTAACTAAGCCATTCGTGATGATTTCAACGTTAGTTTCCATGGTTTATGCGAAAAGTATTTCAGCCCATCAGGGGTTAGTCTAGTCGTGAATAACAAAGGAGTGGTGTTTTAGAGCGTTGAGACCACGTCGAGTTTGCACGCAGAAAATTAAACAATATGCAATAACATACATTCCAACATATTTAAGAAAGAACACGTAATAATAAATATATTAGACATAATTGTGCAAGCCTGCAGCATTTCCTGTTAGTATAAAATTGTTCATCATTCTGGAAGGTGGTATTACTACTTTGCAAAGACAAAGGCAGTATCTGCTTACTTGTAAAGTAAGCAGATACTGCCTTTTTGCTTTGCACAACAGTATATCTATCTACGTTTAAAATTACCGTTTTGTGAACTCATTCCTCAAGAATGTTGTAAAAAATGTTCTATAAAGCTATAGCTATAGCTGGGTTTTGACCCGGGGGAGCTTACCTTCTTTGTCTTGGCAGTTTTCTTCGGCTCACTTTTCTCTTCTTTTTCACTCTCTTCTTCACTTTCTTCGCTACTTTCCTCGCTACTGTCTGTTTTCTGTAAAAAATAACACCATGTACCCAAGGCGCCCTACCATTCTGGCGTATATAATTCAGAACAGTGCTTCTAAGCTTCGAGATTTACATGTTATTTGGAATACAAACAATACTAATCCCAGTTGAAATAAACATATTTTGTTTGTGTGGCTTTGTAGATTACATGCTTTACTACGCAAACCATATGCATCGTCACCCAGCAAACGCGAGACGTTCGCTCGATGCTGGTTTAATGTTGGGCCAACGTCTACGACGCTGGCTCAACAATAAACCAGCATCGGGCCAACGTCTCGTGTCTGCTTGGCACCGTCACAGAACAGATAATGACATATTAACTCTGGTGATGTCTGATTAACCCTTTAACCGCCGGTGTCGCATATATTCGGTTTTTCACTTTTTATTGGCACATTAAGTACCATGTGACATCAATCAGCAACATTTGAAAACAGTTGACCTCCATTTTGTCAAATCTGAATAATTTTCACTCACTTGAAGTTGTGGATCGCATCAGCGAGACACAACTTCAAGAGGGTGAAAATTCAGATTGAATAATTTGGCGGTTAAAGGGTTACAATGCCAACTGAATTAGTTAGATATTATCTGGTAGATTCTCTATTTTATAAGTAAAACATTTTTCGTCATTTGAAGCTGGAAATTGTATTCGCAATTTCATATTTAATTATATTAGTCTATATTAGTCTATATTAGTCTGTAGATATCAGATTATGACGCATAAAAACGGTCCCCGCACTGAAGTGTTAAACTATGTATCATGGCCATAGACCCATGATATAGGTATTCAAATAAAGCGGAAAGAGCTAACTAAGACATTCATGATGATTTCAAATTGAAAAAACCCTTTGGTCTCTATGGTTTATACAAAAATATTTCAGCTGTTTAAGGTTTAACCATCAGGCGCCAAGTTATCCCGATGAAATTCTCACCCACTTGAAGTTGTATCTTGATATCGCCACCCACAACTTCAAGGGGGTGAAAATTATTTAGATTTTTCAAAATAAAGGTTATTTTTTTAAACTGACCACTATAAATAAAGTGACAATAAAAAGGATACATCAAATACAGTCTAGATTGTCGGGACTATACGGAACCGTATGAAACTTAAATGGATACATTACTTGTATGTGACAAATTAAAACAATCTAAATTATCTGACCGATAAAAAGTGATGATTCCTTTAAAATTATGAAATACATCGCTGTAGACTATTACTATTACCGCTGCTTTAAAAACCTAAAACGCTGACATAATTTTAAATAAAATAAGAGATTAAAGGTCTTTTCGCAACAGGACATCATCATAAATGTCTTCATCAGCTCTTTTCGCTTCCTTTAAATAACTAAGTTATGGGTCTACGACCATTATAAATATTTAACTCTTTTAGTGCTGGGATCGACTTTAGACGACACAATCTGACGTCTTAAGAATCTAACGTCTAAAATCGATCCCGCGCTGAAAGGGTTAACTACGCATTGTAAGGTACTTTTAGGGTACTTATTTAAGTAAGTGCATATGCCTACATACCCGAATATAAATATAACACTATTTTATTCTTTATAATCTCTGATTACCTTCGCTTTCTTTGTCATCTTCTTTTGTTTCGGTTTCTTCTTTTCTGTTTTTTCTTCTTCCGAGGATTCCTCTTCGCTTGACTCTTCTTCAGATGAACTCTCCTCCTCGCTGTCCTTGTCCTTGACCTTTAAGAAAACATCTCCGTAAACATGAGACGTTGACCCAATGCTGGTTTAATGTTGGGCCAGCATAATGAATGCTGGCCCAACATTAAAACGGCACTAGATCAACATCTCGGTGCAGGGCCAACGATTAACAGCATTGGGTCATGGATCTTGTTAGCTATTTAGTGATCCCCACGGACATAGAGTTTCCCATCACATGCAACATAATTCTGACGTAATAATCTAATATTTTTTGAAAACTTATCAGCCGTTCTGACCTCAAAGAACTGGGATTTATTTGAGCGACATCTATGTGTGGTCCCAGGAAAGACAAATGTTTTGTGTTCGCCGGGTATCAGCATGGATGACTTAGCAATAAATAAAATATAATAAAATCATATATTATCACACGAATCCTGGACGAATAAAAATATAAAAGTCTTTCTTTAAAATTATCATGAATCAAAACAGGCAGCGATTACACTATTATTTTTCTGCTACACCCTACTCTAAATGTTCAATAGAATCTCTCTCTCTCTAATTTTTTGTGTCTTTACAATATTTAAAATCAGAAAATTTTCCGCAGACGGTAATCAAAATGTGGGAATTGAAGGCCAGCGCACATTAAAAAGGAAATAACACAAACAAAACAGAATTCTGAATAGATATATTGATTCAATGTTGCCTTCACGGTGGCCCAGCGTCGAAGACAGTGAGCCAACGTTATATTACCATCTTTTGTTTTTAGGTAAGTGTTGTATAGATAGCACGGACAACCAAGACCCTGTTCGATTCGCACCGATCTTAAACTTGTTTACCAATCCAGAGCGTTTCATTCGCACCAGATCAGTCCAAACTAGAACTGGATTGACCAAACCAACAAACCTGCCTGCATGAAGCTTTGGTCTTTGGATCTTGAACCGGCTTGCCAAACCATACGTTTCTTTGGCACAAACTGTTTTTAGATTGGCTGTAAATTTGGAACTGGAAATGGATTGCCAAACCAGATGGTTTCTTTGGCCCAAACTATTCCTAGATTGCGCTGCTATAAATTCACGGCGTTCGTTTCGGGCATACAAACGGAAACAAACCGGATCACTAAAATATTTTTAGATCAGTGCGAATCGAACAGGGCCCAAATGTTCAAGAAACATGGCATTTCTAGTTGCAAAATTCGGCTCAAGCATCGTATTCTACCTGCTGATCTCATCATGTGACACGCTGATTCACTCTCTCATTGGTCAGGGGTAGAATACCAGACTTGGTCCCAGTGTAGGTCAAATGGTGTGCACGGATATTCATTCCAACATTGCATTGGTTCATATTTCCCCAGAATAGGTTAATTAGATACAATCCCAGCAAACACAAAACATTTTTAAAAGGACATATGAAAACGTTTTATAATATTAAAACGTTGGTCAACACAATATTATAAAACATTAAATGAAAACGTTATGCAAAAACATTCATTAGAAAACGTTTTTAAAACGTTTTTAGAAAGTTTTTTTCATTGTTTTTTCTTTAAATATAATTTGTAAATATTATAAATACGTTTAAAAACGTTTCTTAATGATGTTTTTAAATAATGTTTTTTATTAAAGTTTTAAAATATTCTGTTGGCCCGACGTTTTAACATTTGAAAAACATTTAGTCTAACATTTTCTAATTGTGCATACAATGCTTTTGTGTTAGCTGGGGTGCTGGTTTAATGCTGGGCCATCGTCGCAACGGCTCACGATAATAACGTGTACTATTACACTAAAGATTCAGTCAAAAAGATACAGGTATTATAAAAACTAATATTTTCCCACTGACTTTTTTCTGTTTTGGTTTCTTCTCTTTTTTCTTCGTTTTTTTCTCTTCATCGGATTCTTCCTCTTCGGATGACTCCTCCTCGCTGGATTCTTCTGAACTCTCCTCTTCACTCTCATCACCAGAACCCTTCTTCGCCTTTTAAAAAATATATTAACCCTTGAAGTTATTCAATTCATCCACAGCTTGGATTGAGTAGAAATGACCCAGATTATTTGGCCGAAATGCAATGATGCAGGTTAATACTTTATATATTTCGCAGATTCAGACCACGTTTAAATGCTGCGGGGAACGCCTTTAGACGTCAGAATCTGACGTCTATAAACGCCAGATTATGACGTCTATAGACAACGGATTCTGACGCCTTAACTCTTCAACCGCCAAATTATTCAATTTGAATTTTCACCCACTTGAAGTTGTGTCTCGCTGACGCGATCCACAACTTCAAGTGAGTGAAAATTATGCAGATTTGACAAAAAGGAGATCAACTCTTTTCAAATCTAGCTGATTGATGTCACATTATGGCTTTAACATGTTTAAAAGGCGGTACTGAATGGGGTAATAATTAAGTGAAAAACAGAATAAATTCGGCACCGGCGGTTGAAGGGTCGATCCCCGCACTGAAATAATTAAATATTTATAATGAGCGTAGACCCATAACATAGGTATACAAATGAAGCGGAAAGAACCAACTAAGACATTTATGATGATTTCAAATTGAAAAAAACGTTGGTGTCGTGGTTGATACAAACTATTTCAGCGTTGTAAGGGCTAAAGTGCTGCATAAGTTTTGGGATCATTTCTAGTGAGCTTGTTGTTATGAGTACGGTGTTCCTATACAGCACATTGTGACAGAGGCATTGCTTTTCAAGTAAGTAACTTCCCAGCACACACAAAACATTTGTATAACATTTATACAATGTTGGACCAACGTCGAAGACGTTGGGCCGACGTTGTATAAATGTTATATAAATGTTTTGTGTGTGCTGGGTTTGGCTTTGCCACACAGTACTACTGCTCTGCTAAGCTAAAAGGCGGGTATCTGCCCACTTGTAAAGTAAGCAGATACTTCCTTTTGGCTTTGCATGGCAGAGTATATAGACTAATTATCTCAGACACGTAACTGGATACTTTAGATTTTAGCGAATTTCTGATTTGGAAACTTTTCACAAAGTTTAGAATTCGCGAGTTTTTTTTTTACTTGGTAGCGCTATTATAAAAAGAAATTTCCCGGGATTCTTGAATTAGCGAATTTGTCCTCTATGCGAAATTCCAGAAAATTATCACCTCGCGAATATTAGCAGATCTACAGTATATGAAACAGTATGCCGATGTCAATCTCAATAACGCGCCAAGCTGTAGAATTTGAAGTTGGCTACCGCGACTCTCAACTTTAGATCGGTTGAAATTACTAATAAAAATGTGTTTATTTTGAGACCAAATATTTGCAATACGTGATAAGAGATTCGTGATAAGAAAGATAATGCCTCCTTTTTTGGAAAATCTGAACAATTTTCACCTACTTTAAGCTGTGGGTCGCGTTAGCGACGCACAGCTTGAAGTTGATCGAAATTTAACCCAGGCCTAAAGTGCTAATCACGTCAATAGCCGGTATTTCTCATCTTATTCTAGTAAATTGTCTGCAGACTCCTTGATATCATGCATATGTGCTATGAGTATACGACCCCCTCCTCTCTGGCCAACTCAGACAACCCAGACAAGATGACCTGAGTCAGTAAACCGGTGACGTCATAATGAATATGCATGTTGCTCGCACTCCTCCTGTTTGTACAGCTGTAAGGCACACCTGCTGTCAAGGTCAGACCAGTGATCTGACTGTCAGACTTGATGCGGCAAGATGGTATTTATTTGTGTCCCTTAAACCAGAAGTTTTGATTGACAAATTACCTATTTTGACATAAGGTTCTGGTCAAAATTGTGTATAATTATTTGAAAAATTATTACTCACGCGAATTTATGGGTCGCGGCAGCGAAAAACAATTCGAGTGGGCACAAATTTCAATTCCATAATTTATTTGGCGCATTGAGGGTTAATTTAAATAATTTGGCGCTCTGGTGGTTAACCCTTTTAACGCTGAACTCCTGGGCACACTTGCATCCCCACCGCTGAATTCCTGGGTGGGGGGGGGGGCATGAAAAAAATCAGAATATGTTGTAATGTCATATTTGTATGAAGACACCAGTAGGATCTTAGCCTCTGAGCAAATAATAACATGAGAAGGAGTCAAAGGTCAAGGTCAAACTCGCAAACAATATTGAAAATACCCACTTTTTCAATTTCAAGCTGTTTAGTGGTGCAGTCATCCATTAAGAAGGACTGATGGTGACAAATCCTTGGTGGGTATCATTTCAGCACACATTTTTAGGAAATCTAGGGCAGTGCTGTTATCGGGAGGGGTAATGATCACATGTTGCCCTTGTTACACCCCATTCCTCAAGGCTCAATTGAACAAGCAAAATTACAATTATGCAGCAGCGTGTAACATCAGCTTGGGCTTACATTGCAAAATATTGATACATAATTGGGTATGGAGGTTGACATGGGTTGAGGTTGTGCCTTACTGCATGGATGCCGCCCAAAATAAACGTGAAGGTTATGTCAGGGTCTCGTAAAATGTCAGGTTTATGGGTGATGTGTACTAAATTCGTAATGATTATGTAATGCGTAATGATTAGGTGTGCAACCATGCAATCCGCACTGCTGCGATATATGTCATCTAAGTATTATTATAGCATTTTAAGCATGATGATGATGCCAAAGGAAGGTATTGTTTTATTGTATTCTTTGATAACAAAAGTATATGGTTTGGTGAAAAAATCAAGTCTCTATCTCAATTATTGAGAAAGTTAAGATAATAATTTTATTGATTCTATGGCGGCCATTTTGAATTTTTCGTTCCAAAAGACTCCTTGTATAACATTTATACAATATTGGACCAGCGGCCAAGACTTTGGGCCGACGTTGTATAAATGTTATACAAATGTTGATTGTGTTTACTGGGTAGGCCTACATGTATACGTATGACGATATAGAGAACAGCGCATTTTAGCCAATATTAGACCGCTCGTCACGCATCAAATAACGGGTTTTGAATGTAATTTATGTAATTGGACGGAAGACATAATTGACATAATTATAAATACATAATAATCAGCAAATATGACCTTTTTCACCCACTGGGTCAACGACATTCGGTAAGTAAAGTGACAAACATTCAAGGTAAAAAAAGTTAAAACTCCTAACAACCCTTTACCCAGTAAACACAAAACATCTGCGTAACATTTATACAATGTCGGCCCAACGTCGGAAAGTCAAAGACGTTGGGCCGACGTTGCATAAATGTTATACATATGTGTTTACTGGGTATAGGGGCTACCATGTAAACGCAATAATGTCAAAATACAATGTAACCTATGACATGGCGCGGGAAACATTTATTTTATATAATATGTATATATTAAAATTATATACAATTACAAATATAGTAAGGGTGCTGGTCGTCTGTATTTGTCATCCTTATGTACACAATTTTACTTGTTTATTTGTACAATTACTGTATATATTTGTATATATAAAACCTAATGAATTAACAATGTATTTGTTTTACTTGCCTTCACTTTCTTCGGTTTCTTCTCTTTTTTCTTTGTCGTTTTCTCTTCGTCAGATTCTTCTTCAGATGACTCCTCCTCGCTGGATTCTTCTTCTGAACTCTCCTCTTCACTGTCACTTTCTTCATCAGAGTCTTTCTTCTCCTTCTGAAAAAATACCACCATTATTCATTAATCCTTTTATCGGTACGCACGATGATTATACTCGTATTTTGATCCATATTGTTAGGCGATTAAATCACTGGAAACGAAATTAGCGTTTAAAGGGACTAGCCCAGGCTAAAATCATAAAAAAATCGGTGATTTTATTTTGGCATCCAAATATGACCATATGATGTAAACATGTCCATAGACTAGAACTGCAAACGTTTTTTTAATTTTTGTGCTGCGCATTTATCAGTCAGGCTAGTAGTCTGTCTGGGAGCCAAGTTTCAAAAAGCTGCTAGTTTTTGAGTTCGCTTGACCCAAAAAAGGCAAATGTCTTATATTTGTATATGACAGGAAAATATACCTGGAACGTTATTAGGGTGGGTGTAGAAGTTGATCGTGGCAGCAAAGTTTTTAAAATGAGGGATGTTCAAGGGTACCCTCGAGCCACAAGACTTTACATTTTTAACCCCAGGTTATTAAAAACCCAAACCACAATTGCTATGAGCAATTTTTAAATCTCTGTCGTCTATAGATCTTTCTCTTTTAGCAAAGACAAGATGACAAATTATTAGAGTTTCAATTTTTTTCACAAAACATAAATCCACCATTAGAGCGTTGGAAGTCAATATTAAAAAAAAGAATTAACACAGTTCGTAGAATGTAATTTTGTCGTTTCCTGTACATGTCTAAGATTATGATTATGCTAATGTATGTTGACTTCATTTGGTACATCGGCCATCTGATAACACTATATCAAATTGGAAAAAATATGATGTCAAAAGAGCGGATGGGGTACTCCCACAAGTTGTCGACCCCTGTAATAACATTATCATCATTATTATGGTTATAAACAATTTTAATACCACTCTGGCCACATTTTGTCATTGGATATATTCAGTATGAAACAGATGTGGGGTTTAGAGTTTTTTTATTAAATCTAAACCCACCCTTAGGGCACTGAAAGTCACTATTTCCAAAAAACTTTTCATTTCATGTACATTTGTATGATTTTGAACATGCTAATGTCTGCTGACCTCATTTGATAAATCTGTCATCTGGTACCACTATGTTAAATTTTAATCACACCTTGTTGCATTAAGGATTTATGAGGTCAAAAGTCCAGATGGGGTACTCTCACTAGTTACATCTTGTCGACCCCTTGTAATAACAAAGTTGTCATTCTTAAAGTTTTAAACAGCTTTATTTCCACTCTTGCCACATTTTGTCATTGAATATACTCCGGATGAAACATATCTGAAGTTTAGATTTTTTTCAGAAAACGTAGACCCACCCTTAGAGCGCTGAAGGTCAATATTAAAAAAATAAATAAACACAGTTGGTAGTATGCACACGTTTTAATTTACTGTACATCAGTATGATTATGAGCATGCTAATGTCTGACCTCATATGATAAATCTGTCATCTGGTACAACTATGGCAAATTAAAAAAAAAAACTACCATGCTGCATTATGGACTTCTGAGATCAAAAGTCCGGATGATATATTCTTAGTTATATTTTTTCGACCACTTTGTATTAACAAAATCTTATTTATTATAATTATAAACAACTTTAATACCACTGTTGCAGCATTGTGTCATTGAATACATTCCAAACGAAACATATATACAGTTTTCATATTTTTGACAAAATAAATCGAGCCTTAAAGGTCAACAGGTGCTGGGTTTTAAAATATTTTCACTGCTTTCCAAGACGTAACATTTTCGACTCTTATTTGAACTAGTCCTATGATAACTTCCCTAGACGATTTTGAGGACATAATTATATTTTTGTTAATTTATTATATCCACAGGTAAAAGATAGTAAAGTTAATTTGTATTTTTAGCCAATTTGTAAATAATAAATCAAATTTTAACAACACCTAGTAGCGTATCTGGTGCAGCTATAATTGTGTTTTTTACAATGCCATTAGCCATGTAGCTTCGTTTCTCAGAAATGGGTTGTCTTCAAATGATCCTTTTTTCTCAGACAATGCAAAGACAAATTGATAAACCACCTTTTGATATCAACAATATACCCCAAGATTCTGTAATGCCTGGAATTGTTCAACATCTTGGATTAGTATTTGAGGTGGCATCAAGCAACATTTGTGGGGGGATGACGTATCAAGGGTTGAACTAGTTCTGCTAAGTGCAGCATAGTGCCAGTTCCTGAATATGTCATGTCATAACTAAAATCAACTGCAGCATATATTCCAAAAGCATATATATAGATATATATACAGCAATGGTTCAAGAAATGTTTGTATCGTAAATGTCTTTTATGCTGAATCATATTTACAGAACGTCCTGTTCCATTCACTTGGATAATTAACACCATACAACACAAGTATTGCCGTTATCTGCTAATAAGCTGATAAGCCCAGTGACTTAAAAGCTGATAAGCCCAGTGACTTAAAGTGAAATAAATGTGGGCCGAGTGTAGCATGCCCCTCAGCCAACGATATAAATACTACTACTACTATCTGCATTATGCCTCTTCTCATTTGAATATGTTATACTGGTGTATGTCTTAATTTCATAATGATGGCATCAGACATCACTTTTTTCAGACGTTTTTCTCAATATGTGGGTTTAACCTTTACTAATAACTGCTGCCTTCGAAAGTTTATCATGAGCAACGTCTTAAAACTCTAAACATTAGGAGAAGTCAGAGCAACGTCTTAAAACTCTAAACATTAGGAAAAGTCAGTGATTGTTCCTAGCTGTTTGCTGTTGGTGGGGAAGGACTTCTAGAACGTAACTGACTTCTCACTGGTGTTCGCCATTATGTGCCCATAGTATCATATATTTTCTATTTGCTAGCAAGTACATATACGTGTAACAGCACTATACTAACAATATAAATATACTTGGCTAGTATTATCAAATTTTATCATGTACTATTTTAGTATGAATATATTTATTTTTAAAGTAACAAAAAATGATCTGAAATATTACACAACATTTTAAATTATCCATTGTTTGGTTTTGTGCGTTGTAGATAATTATTTATTATTTATAATTATGTATTTATCATTTAGTATTCCAAGACACAGATAAGAATGAAGTAATATGACCATGACAAAGTCGACATAAATTCATTTGATGTGATTGTTATGTATATGTCATAAAACAACTTTAGACCTTGCCTTCCCTTTGCAAGCTGATTACCCATATTACCCAACTTTTGACCATTGGCAACACGTCACCATATGTTATGGGCCTCAATGAGCTTCGTAATGCACATTTTAACCAAGGGATCTAGATTCCTTGTTCAACTATCAGTGGGACAGATCTATATCAGCTATTATTGACACCCCTTTTAATAACTGAAATATTGCCAACAATCTAAGTATATCAGCCTGTGGTCCCTCACAATCCACAACACATTACTGACTGTGACGTAAGACAGATTTGTATGCCACCTGGTGGTGAATAATGTATTTAAAACACGTTCGACCAGTGCTCTAGTTGTTTTAAGTTTTTTTGAAATATCGTTTTTAGCGATCCAAGGGTGGGTTTAAAACAATAAAAATTGTGCTTGTGTTTCGTCCTGAATGTATTCAATGACGAAATGTGGGAAGAGTGGTAATAAAGCTGTTGATAACTATACAAATGAGGATTTTTTTGTCACATAGGGTCGTCAAAATGGAACTAGTGAGAGTACCCCATTCGGACCTTTGACCTCATAAATCCTTCATGCAGCAAGATAAGGTTTTTATAACTTTATATAATGGAACCAGATGACAGATATACAAAATGAAGACAACAGACATTAGCATGCTCATAATCATACACATGCAGAGCAAACGAAAGAGTTACATTGTACGAAATGTGTGATTTTTTTATTGGAAATATGACTTTCAGCGATCTAAGGGTGGGTTCATGATTTCTGAAAAATATTTTTTGCTTCATCTATGTTTCCTCCGGAATGTATTCAATGACAATATGTGACAAGAGTGATATTAAAGCTATTTATAACTATAATAATAAAGATTATGTTACTACACGGGGTCGACAACATGTGACTAGTATTAGTACCACATCCGGACCTTTGACCTCATAAATCCTTCATGCAACAAGATAAGTATTTTTCTAGCTTGATATGGTGGAAACAGATGACAGATATACAAAATGAAGACAACAGACATTAGCATGCTCATAATCATACACATGCAGAGCAAACGAAAGAGTTATATTCTACGAACTTTATGATTTTTTTTTAATATTGACTTTCGGCGCTCTAAGGGTGGGCTCAAGTTCTCTGAAAAGTATCATAACTTCACCTATGTGTCGTCCAAAATGTATTTAATGGCAAAATGTGTTAAGAGTTGTATTAAAATTGATTATAACTATAAAAATAAAAAATATATTATTACAATGGGTCGACAAAATGTAACTAATGAAAGTACCCCATCCGGACCTTTGACCTCATAAGTCCTTCATGCAACAACTTATTGGTTGTCAAATGGGACATTGTGGTACCAGATGAGTAATGGACCAAAATGAGGTAAGCATAAATTTGCATGCTCATAACCATGCAAATTTACAGGAAACGGAAAAGTTACATCTGGATAAAAAAATTTGAATATTGACTTTCAGCGCGTAAAGGGTGGGTTTAATTTTTCTGAAATATTTCAAAACTTTAGTAATATGTCATTCTGTATGCAGTAAAAAGCAAAATAAGATTTACAATAATTTGAAGGTTGTTTAAAACTTTTGAGTTTTGAGTTTGGAATTACCTGGTGTTTTAAAAAATGCAATATTTAGGCTCGAGGGTACCCTTGAAAATCCCTCATTTCAGGGCCTTTGCTGCCACAATAAAGTTCTACACTCACCCCAATGATGTCCTAGGGATATTTTCCTGTCATAATAACAACTAAGACCTTTGCCACTTTTTAGGTCAAGCCAAGTGACACGTTAAAGGACTTGGCTCCCAGACTATAGATATAGAGAAGAGAATTCCCATATTTCTCATTTTTGACATGGTTGTCCAAAATAAGAAGTTACCACAACGACGAGTTTTTTTTACCACGATGACGAATTAAGGTGACTATATATAGTTTTAGCTACCACGACGACGAGTTTTAGTTACCAAATTGACGAGTTTTGATTATCAGGATTATCAAGGTGACGAGTTTTAGCTACCACGGTAATGAGTTTTATTTACCACGGTGACGAGTTTAAATTACCAATGTGACGAGTTTTAGTTAAAAAGGTGATGACTTTTGGCTACCAAGGTGATTAGTATTGGGTACCAAGGTGACGAGTTTCAGTTATCAAGGTGACGAGTTTTAGTTACCAAGGTGATGAGTTTTATTTACCACGGTGACGAGTTTAATTACCAAGGTGACGAGTTTCAGTTACCAAGGTGACTGAAGTTATAATTACTTTGATCATGTTGAATAGATCCCTCACAAACCAGAAACATTAATTCAAGGTTGTTTTAATGTTGGGCCTCCGTCTCGGGCGGTGGTCGAAATTAAAACGGTGAATGTATTTTGTGTGATGGGTCCACATAATGGTTTGATATTGATAGCGTTTTAATTAAATTGCACAGTAGGCATACGCGTATGATCTGTAATCACATGTTCCTCTAGGTGAACATGCAGTTTATCCAGCAAGCACAAAACGTTTGTATGACATTTATACAATGTTGGATCAACGTCAAAGACGTTGGGCCGACGTTGTATAAATGCTATACAAATGTTTTGTGTTTGCTTGGTAAGTGCCATTTCACCGTATTTAGCAGAGTATCGTAGACATCTTATAGTATTTCTCTTAATTCACAGGATACTCATTTACACCTGGTTCGAGTAAAGCACATACTAATAATTTGTCCGGATTACATAATTGTATCTAATTTTATCTAACACTGCGATATGGTCGATAATAATAATTTGTTTAGAAACCTTTTTCTTCGTCTTTTCTTTCTTCTTTGGTTTCTTGGCTGCTTTTGTTTTCTTTTTCTTCTGTTTTTCCCCATCCTGTAATGGAATTATACGCATACACATTTATCATAAACTGATGTAAAATTCCGCCTAATAATTTTAATTCTGACTAGCTTTGACCGACGTCCAGCGTGACCAAAATACATGGAAATCTTATACAACAATTAATTCAATCAGTTATGTAAGAGAAATACATACACGGTAAGTGTTATACAACTATTCAATAAAAATACATTCACGTCTCAATCCTTAACCCTTTAACCGCCGATGTCGCATATATTCGGGTTTTCATTTTTCATTAGCACATTAAGTACCACCTTTCAAACATGTTGAAGATAAAATGTGACATCAATCAGCAATATTAAAAAAAACGGTTGACCTCCATTTTGTCAAATCTAAATAATTTTCACTCACTTGAAGTTGTGGATCGCGTCAGCGAGACACAACTTCAAGTGGGTGAAAATTCAGCTTGAATAATTTGGCGGGTAAAGGGTTAAAGCGCTGAAATACTTTGAGATCATCATAAATGTCTAAGTTAGCCCTTTCTGCTTCATTTAAATACCTGTGTTTTGGGTCTACGGCCATTATAACTATGTTTTACTCTAACAGCGCGGAAATCGGCTTGTCTGACGTCTACAGACGTCTGATTCTGACGTCTAAAGTCCATCCCCGCGCTGTAAGGGTTAATCAGCTTCATGTTAACTTTATTGTGTTCATAAGAAAAATGAATAAGCTCAACCCTTTAACTGCCAAATTATTCAATCTGAATTTTCACTCACTTGAATGTGTGTCTCGCTGACGCGATCCACAAATTCAAGTGAGTGAAAATTATTCAGATTTGACAAAATGGAGGTCAACTGTTTTTAAATCTTGCTGATTGATGTCACAGTTTATCTTTAACATGTTTAAAATGTGGTACTTAATGTGCTAATAAAAAAAAACCCTAATATATACGGCACCGGCGGTTAAAGGGTTAAACCAAAGCCTATTTCAGGGGGGAATATAAAAAACCCTCTCTTTTTCCTGAACCCTTAGCAGCTAATGGTACGTCCTGCAATCAAACCCAGTAAACACAAAACATTCGTATAGCATTTGTACAATGTCGGACAAACGTCGAAGACGTTCGGCCGACGTTGTACAAATGTTATACAAATGTTTTGTGTTTGCTGGGAACAGTGCATATTATATTGGCTTATTGTAGGACATTTGGCTGAGGAAGTCCCCATTGAAACTACAGTTAACCTTTTTAAGAGCTACTTTAGATGGTCCACCCAGCAGTGCGCTTGAAAATTCAGCATTGAATTTCGACGCAAGCTCACCGAATGACAACCCAATGGCCAAAATGACTAGTTTTTAGTATGTCAGCTTTTTACGTGCGCGTATGTTGCACTGACTTGTTACAAAAATGACCTGAAAAAGTGTGAGCGTCCAACAATGATAAAAATTCAAAGTGTATCGCATATTTGGTTTAACGTTTCAGGGCCGGACGGGTGGCAGAAACGACCTTTGACCCCTTATATTACAACACTGACATGGTTGTATATAAACCAAAATAAGAAATGTGTTGTCTTCAAATTGAAATCATCATTGTCTTAGTTAGCTGTTTCCGCTTCATTTGAATACCTATGCTATTGGGCTATGGCTTAAATATTAAATTCTTGCAGTGCGGGGATGGATTTTAGACGTCAGAGTCTGGCGTCTAGTCGGTTCCCGCACTGAGATGGTTAGCCTAAACCATGCTGAGTTTAGAAATTCGGCCTGAGATCTGGCTGATCGCAAAGTCGCCATGAAAGCGACACAATCAGGCTAAAATCATAAAAAATCAGTACTTTAATTATTTTGACTTTTTAATGTCGCCAAAAGATGTGAACATGTCCATAGACTAGAATTGCGTATTATTTTGTAGAGAAATAAGCACGAAATTTAATTTCAGACATTCATGTCCAAGATAAGAAATACTAGAATGACTGATAAATGGGGCTTTCAGCACACTTGCTACGTTGCCACAGCAACCCAAAATTTGGGTGTCTTTGGACACTCTCACATCTTTTGACAATATTAAGAAGCCAAAATAAAAATACTGATTTGTTGATGATTTTAGCCTGATTGTATCGCATTAACCTGTTGACGTCACAACTGATGTAAAAACGAATATGCACTGTGACAGATTTATTATGTTTTTCATTAAAATTGATTTAACCCTTGACCTGCTAAGTTATTGTATTTAAATTGTCACCCACTTGAAACTGTGTCTCGCTACCGCGAACCACAACTTCATGTGGGGAGACATTACTCATATTTGTTTGATTTGAGACTAAACATTTACAAATCATTTCCAATAACTGTAGTTTAACCTGCTAAAAAAATATATTAAAGGTGATCTATCACCCCTTATATAGTATGAATAATTTTGTGACAAATAAATCAAATTTGCCACAAGATGTGACCCTCTGAGAGGGTCACATGATAGCCAATCACCCCATATATGGGGTGATTAGCTATCATGTGACCCTCTGTGCGGGTCACATGACAGACAATCACCCCATATAAGGACATAATTATTCATACCATATAAGTAGTGATAGATCACCTTTAAGAACGATTATAGTCGTGCTTAGTGGGTAAATGGTCAATGCAGGCCTTACTTAACCCTTTCGGCACGGGGACCATCTTTATACGTCACTGACGGCACTCTTGTAACGTCAGATTCTGACGTATAAAGAATTAAAATATTTACAATGGCCGTAGACCCATAGCATATGTATTCAAATGAAGGTGAATGAGCTAACTAAGACAATTAGAATGATTTCAAATTGAAAAAAACCTTTGGTCTCCATGGGTTATACAAAGGTATTTTAGCGTTATAAGGGTTAATTGATTAAATGAGTCATCACTCTGGTCTAACTTTTGAAATACGCTATATAATTTTACGAAATTTTCAGGGCTGTTGGGATTCATTTGAAATAGTGTTTGCAAAATTTCATGAAAATCTTTTGAGAATTGACTGAGAAATCAGCAAAAATTATGCGATCCTGGTTGATCAGTTTTAATGTGACATTTGGTATAAAATGCCTCCTGAGATTTCACAGGCCTGCGAACGTACCTCATCTTCGCTGCCACTTTCTTCTTCAGAACTTTCTTCCTCTGATGATTCTTCTTCCTCGGACTCTCCCTCCGACGATTCTTCCTCTGATGACTCCTCCTCTTCTTCTGAACCACTTCCCTTCTCTTCCTGCGAACGTCAGTAAACAAGCAGTACTTATTAACCCTTTTCCTACAAGGACCCTTTGTATGCGACATTTTAACCCTTACAGCGCATAGTCAACCCCCGCACTGTAAGAGTAAAACTATTTATAACGGCTGTAGGCCCATAACATACGTATTCAAATGAAACGGAAAGAGCTAACTAGGACATCTATGATTTCAAATTGAAAAAAAAACTTTGCTCTCCATGGCTTATGTACAAAAATATTTCAGCGCTTTAAGGGTTAAACAAAACATAAGGATACTGAAATAGGTGAAATATTTTCTGGTAAAAAAATTAACCCCTTAAACCGCTGATTTAAAAATAAAATTCATCCTCTTGGAGTTGTGTCACGCTAATGAACATTACACATAATTTGTTTTATTTGAGACCAAACATCACATTTCGTTCCCAATTACTGCGATTTAACCCTTTAAGCCCCCACGATGCATCAGAGCACCATTTACATCCTTGTAAAACACAATTTATTTCCCTACAACTAAGGGTTTTAGAACGAAAATTTCCATGAAACTGGTTTACAAATACCTGGTAATTTTCTTTAATTTTTAAACCACATCAAGTCATCTTCATCCACTACAAGTCGAGAATTGCGGCAGCAATTCGCGGCTTGTAGTGGATGAAGATGACTTTGGTAAATTCAAGCTTGAAAGGGTTAAATGGCTGATAAAACAAATTAGGCGACGATAGTAGAAGCGTTTTAAGGGCTATATTTTAGAGCATTCTATTTATTTATCAATTATTGAATCTGGAATGAATGAATGGATGAGGTTTATGTCACCTCTGTGCACATACAGGCTAAACTGGGCTAGGGAAATCATCTGAGGATGGGTTAATGCGTTAAAACTAGAAATCAAACCAAGCCCAATAAATACCAGAAATTGTCCTAATTCTGTTGTAATGTTGGTGTAACGTGTAAATACTGGTGTAACGTCGCAGACGGTGGAACAACATTGGACCAGCTTTGGTGCAATGACTGTTGTTTACTGGGATGCTACTAAACATTACGGCTAACCATTATAATAATTAACTAAGTATGGGAGCTTGCCGTTATAAAAAAAAACACACTACGATTGAGCATTTCTCAATTGTATACACCATACATACTGCATACATTATTATAATTCATGCAGTGTGGTGTATTTCAAATATTGTGATTTTGAAATATTGCTGATCGATGCAATATAGCATAGATGCCGTAATAATGTGTCTCAATAAAAAAATGGCAGAGCAGCACACCTAAATGTAGGCCTGCTATGCCCTAGAGTAACATGTTCCTTAGGATACATACCTTCTTCATTTTTTCCTTCTTTTTTTTCTTTTCCTTCTTCACTTTCTTTTTCTTGTCCTTTTTCTTTGCTGATTTCACCCCCTTCGTCTTTTCCGGTACAATGACCTGTATTTCACATCATTTAATTACTTGTATTACTGTGTAAATTGTATTAACCCTTTGTCTTTGAGCCCCATTGTTTTATACATCATGATAATTACATAGCATGCACCACATAGCATATACATAATTGAGTGAAACAAAGGGGATTTTAATTTTATTTTAATCTTAACCCTTAAAGAGCTGATTATTTTTCTAAAAACCATGGAGACCAAGTGTTTTTTTTCAATTTGAAATTATTATAAATGTCTTAGTTAGCTCTTTCTGCTTCATTGTCTATGGCCATTATAAATATATTCACACTTATAGTGCGGGGATCGACTTTAGCCGTCAGTATATGCCCTCGCTGTAAGGGTTAAACACTTGGGTACTTCATAAAATCAAGTTATGTTTCTCCACAGTGAGGTTGGTACCCCACAACCACAAGAGAGCATCCCAATGTTGGGTCAATGTTGTCTACGACGCTGGCCCCGCATTGATTCAACGATAGATCTGCTGTAATATTTCCCTTCAATATTTCCCTCCAAAACATTTATGATGATTTCAAATTAGTCTCCATGGTTTATAGGTGATCTATCACCCCTTATATGGTAAGAATAATTATGTCTTTATAAGGAGTAATTGGCTATCATGTGACCCTCCCAGAGGGTCACATGATAGCCAGTCACCCCATATAAGGAAACACTTGTGCCCCATCTTGTGGCAACTTTGATTTATTTGTCACAAAATTATTCATACTATATAAGGGGTGATAGATCACCTTTGAACGAAAATAATTCAGCGTTGTAAGGGCTAAACCAAAATAAACATCGGCCACGGTGGATCGTCTGTTACAAATAGTGGGGGACCATAATGTAAAATTAGTGTATAAATTTGCACAATTGGCTAAAATTGCCAAAATTTATTTATAGGTCCTTTAGACCTTTTAGATTTACATTTTTGATAGATCCAACTTCAAAATGTACTGGAACTACCATTTTAAGCAAAATCCAAAATGGCCACCACTCGCGAACAAAAATTATTATTTTCTTGTAACCAATCGATCAAATTTAATTATGTTAACATCAATTTCACATATTTTGAAGTCAACGGTTTCATTAGTCTCAGTTTAAACATGATTAGAGTCTTATATTTTATATTTCGTTTTTTTGAAACCAAAAATTATAGAAATTCAATCAATCTACTAACCCATTCAGGTCTGACCATAATTTCAACTATACCTACAATGACGTCCGTTACAGCATGTTACATAAACACAATAGAACACAAAATATATATAATATATATTCTATAGTCATTTATGGTCATAATTCACTTCCCCGTCCAACCAAGTAACCATTATGAAAATATACACGCGCATGTTTTTTTAACATTTGGACAATCTAGACATTCCTGCTGATTCTTCACAAGCCCATTTGCTAGACAGTCGTTTCGGATTTATTATGCTAGATATATATTTATTGACGACGGGAAGTCCGGTGATCATAGACTCAGTCCTACCTCAGTGCCAGTTTTATTCGTGACATCCCTGTATGTGGAGGGGACGATGAAACATAAAGCATCTAGTGACACATGAGACAATAATTCCAATACATGGTCAAAGAAGGCTGCAGATGGGGTATTTACACAAAGTTACAGAATAACATGCTGGTGATGTGTTTTATCACAGTCTAGTCTTGTTATCTTCAACGAAAATCTGATGCCAGGTCAGCCGACACAGTGTCAGTTTCTCATCAGAGGTGTCTTCTCATTACGATAAATCATATGATGCGTTGAAAATGGCAACACTGGCTGCATATATAGTGGATTCAAAGAAAACAAATACAGTCGGTTAAGTCATCACCATGTATCATATACATCATCCCAACCTCTCCACCGGCAGATGTTTATGTTGCCCTCCTAAAGTCTCAGCTTCTTGTGCGTCCACATCATGACAAGACAGATGGCGCCAAGTTAAAGAATAAACTTGATCAGGCCTTTGATATCATTCTCAACTCGGTACACTTGGATACAGAAAATACTTCAACTTGGGCGGGGTTTATGTCTCGTTTTTTAAAAAATGATGATAGGCCTAATATCAAACCAAATGCGATTATTAGAGTCATGCCGCTTTTCCTTGACAAGACAGCATCTACACCAATTGTGAAACATATGAATCCTGGACAGATACCTGTGCTTGTTAGGTGTTTTACTGATACATCAGTCCACGCCTACGGTTAGAATTGTGAGATTAAGTGAGGAGTGATTGACAGCTGAACCAGACGCGCCAAAACCCAGCCGGTGGTGATTATTGGCGGGAATCTACCAATCTGGGCAGTGTCTGTGAAGGTAGGCATATGGGTCAGCCTATTTTCTCTATCTGGGTGGAGCTGAATATTTTGCGGAAGGTCCTCCATGTCTAATTTGTAATTGAAGCTTTATGGTCTGGTTGTTACCTTCCCATCCGTCATTGTTGAAACAGGGGTACTGACTTTAGCTCGAGCACAGTCCGTTTCTAATACAGCTCATCATCTCAAGAGAACTCGTCATGTCAATTTCTTTCTCATGTCTAGCTCATTCTGAAAAAATAAGCCTATGCTATAAACCAACTGCATGGGTTTTCTGATTTTGACAGCTGGGATACTAACATGATGATTTTGTAACAATATAAATTTCATGTTAGTTAAAAACTGTTATCAGCTGTGCGGATGGTTGTTTGTTTTCAACCAAGCAAACTACTCTGGCTACTGCTTATGTCTACTCTATTTGACAATACTGCTGTTATCATATATGGATGAACACCTTGTCTCTACTATGGGAAAGCTCAAGCACTGGTTGAATTTGCATCATCAGCATCAGTATTATTGTCGCACTCAACATCATCTTCTGTTGTTTATGGTCAACAAAAATAACAGATTATCCAAACTCGTTTCTCTAAATATGTTATATCCCTCCTGTCTATATACTCAAGAACAACCCTTTTTATTTGATGACAAATATCATCACATTAGATACACGATACAAAATTCCTGCTGGTATAGTATATACATAATGCAATATGCCTTTAACATGTTGACAAGGCATGAATGTACATGAAAGCGTATGTCTATAGCTGAATGCAAACCATCGAGAACTAAAGGCAAGAATATTAGTGTATTGAAGCAAAGTACTTCGTTGCTTTCTCATTTATTTAGTTCTCTCCAATCACGCCCAAATGCAGATATAGCTGATTTATGTTATTTGAGAATCAAAAGGAGCCACCATCATTATCAGACAGAGGGACAGAGGGGTGGGACAAAATCTGACATCTTAGAATGCCTGGAAACTTCTTCTTGCGATGTGTCCATGGAAATTGCTGATGCTGCTGCCATTGTTCATATGTTCAGAACCATAAAAGTTGCAAGCTTTCAACAATACGTAGAACGTCATTTCTTAACATTTGTCCAGAGCATGATCAGTGATGATATCGGAGTCCACAATAACCAGACATGACCTGATCTGAGATTCCTATCCTGATCAAAGTTTGACACGTTTAACCCGAAAGAAACGTTCTGGCAAGAGGTTTCAGACAATCTCTATCTGGTAATTTAAAAAAAACAACTTGGTCCTCAAAGGTGCATCTTACTCCCACTCTTCCATAGCTTTACTGGATGCAAAAGGCCTACCAGTTCCTCTTTTCTGATTATTGGCAGAGAAGTGCATTGGCTACATCGGATGCCTACTCTGAAATAACAGACTTATTTGTGGCGTTCACCGAAGATCCTCTTCTGTTCTCCCTGGACTCCATTGACATGGCTGGAGCGATGCATTGACTGTGCCAGATGAACATTAAAAAACATACCACCCAAACAGGGTGTCTTTCTTCGGTCTTCTAGACGAGTTCTGTATCAGGCAGGATATATTTGGAGAAAGGCTCTTGAAAGACAGCAAAATATACAATCCATCGGAATGGAGCTGGGTTCTTAATGAACAGCTGAATGTTTTGCATATGTTAGGGTTGTGCATTTTTGCAACACTGCAATCAATTGTCAAAAAGCATCAGGGGAATTTGCAAATGTGCTAATGCTAATCTGGGATGCACATATCTATGGCACTATGAGTGTAGGTGCATAAACAGTTAATGTCCAAAAAAAGTTTTTTGCTAACCGCGATACACGTGGCTAGCTGAGGCTTTATGACTCAGTTTAATTTCAGATGACGTTTACCAATATGTATAGGTCTATATAAATTATGTTGTTAACAGTCAAATATGAATAAAATGTCACTAACTATTTTTTAAATGTGCCCAGCGTTTGATATTTCGGTTTTTAACATATTATTTTGCAAAATGTGTTATTTTAAACTAAACTAAAACGTGCAATTTCATCCCAATCACTTTTAAACCATTACAAATAGATTCTTTGTCATCCAAATATATAGAATTGATGCTAACATCATGAAATTTGGGCCATATGTTGCCAAGATATGATAATTTTGTTTTTCGAGTGGCGGCCATTTTGAACTTCGGTCAAAACAATGGATCCAGTTATTTTTCAGATTAGATCCATCAAAAAATATGAAAGAGTATTGTCTTGTGGGCCTGTATACCAATTTTGTCAATTTTAGCCAGATGTGCAAATTTATTACATTATGGACCCCCACTAAAAGTCATTCCTATAGTAATCCAATTGTGAAAGATGTACTGTAACTAACACTAATAGAAAGAATGCGAGTGAAAGATGTAATCAATATAACACTGGAAGGGCAAGATGTGATGAAAATAAAACAAATACAAAAAGATGTGACAAAAATAACACTAATATGAGAAGATGTTATGAACATAACACTGAGAGAGAAATATATGTTGAGCATAACACTTAAAAGGAAAGATGTGATGAACATAACACTGAAAGAGAAATATATGATGAACATAACACCGAAAATGAATAATATGATGAGCAAAACACAGAGAAGGAAATATATGACAAACATATATCACTGAATGAGTGAGATGTGATGAAAATAGCACTACGGTTATGACTGTAGTGAAAGTGGACAACGAATGTGGAAACATAAGCGGACAACTAAACATACCATAATAGTCGTCAAACTTGTTAGTACAAGCTATGAAGACCACTTCATATTCTGTTTTCAGAATTCCTAGATACCACAATGACCTACTCAAAATATAAAATCCTAACAATATGTTTAATATCATATAATAATATCATATATAGTCTCATATGTTTAATATTATAGTCTCACAATAATTGTATTTGTATGAAAATATATATTTTCTGTGTGTGTTTTTTTTATAATATAGTTTTGAGTGTGGCAGTTTTGCAAACTAGTAATAATAGTTACACACTAGGTCAAGTAATGTAGTGAATGAAGCTACTCCTCAGCCTTTGTTGCTCTGTATCTCCAGATTAGCTGAACTCATCAAAATATAACGATTTTTCAGCAATAAATTTCACAGCAAAACCGGTCCAGTAAACACAAAACATTTGCATAATTTATACAAATGTTTTGGCTTTACTGGGGGATTATATGCTCATCTCCCTAAGCCTCCCAGCCCTCATTGGATGAGCGAAGGTAAACATTCGCAACAACCTTACCACCCATGCCCCCATCACCCCACTTTCATTTTTGTACATTATTCATTTTTCGTTCACAGATTGTATTGTTTTATATGTATTATACAGTCACTGGAATGACCACCCCAGTCAAGAAGTGTTATTATAGTAATCAATATCTCTACCTACATGTACGTCTCTGTTTTTTGTTATTATACATTTTAAACATAATACTGGTTGGTTTTTTTAAAATAGTGTTTTATGGTTTTGTGTGATATTGCTGTGGATTTTGTGATACAGGTTATTTCCAACTGCGTAGTGCTTCGACAACTGACAAAAATGGTGTCACTTACATACAATAAAACGCATGTATGCCAACAAAATTAATGATATCATACATGTATGTAGTAGTCATCTCTAAAATGCGTTGTGAATATATCAAATTAATCTGTGCATCCATTAAAAAAATATGAAGCATTGTATCAGGTTGGGATTTGTGTAACACGCTATAAACAGAACAATTAGCGTCAAAATGGTTGCCAGTTTTTAAAAGTTTTGATAATATTTTTTTCATTTTGGAGACAAATGATTTTAGTTTTAGAGATGTCACAGAAGGTTCTGGCATTGATCTCCATCTTGTACTAAAAATGCTTAACGAAACTTTTATCAAGACTCATATCGAAGTTTGACGCCCTGACTAATAACAATGCACTTTGAATCAGTAGATTCGAAATTCAAGCAATGTTCAGCCAGTGTTGGCGTAAGGCTGCGTCACCGTTAGATGAGTGTGGTGAGCTTGGATGATGTGTGTGATAGCATGGAGATAGTATCTCCATGGTGATAGTCACCTCTTGGACAGGTTTGTGTTTTCTGATGTACTCCACCTCCTCCTCGGGGATATCCAGCTGGAGGTGCTCGTACAGCTCCTCGTGCTCCAGAGCCTCGAAGAAATCCTCGTAATCCTAGAACAAGTATAGGCGTGGAAAATTTGAATTCATTATTAATGTCTTAGTCAGCTCTTTTCGCTTCATTTGCATACCAATGTTAAGCCATTATAAATCTGAGAGGGGGTGCACATAGGGTGGTTGTAGCTCATGGCCTACTAAGGGCCCTGACTTACTTACCCCTAAGGTTCCTTTACTCACTTACTCCTACGGGCCCTGACTCACTTGACACTACAGACCCTGACTTACTTATCCTTGTGGGGCCCTGACATACTTATCTTTACGGGCCCTGACGTTCTTACCCCTATGGGGCCCTGACATACTTATCCATACGAACCTTGACTTACTTACTCCTACGGGCCCTCACTTACTCACCCCTACGGGCCTACCTATCATTATGGAGCCTGACTTACTTACCCTTACGGGCCCTGACTCACTTACCCACACGGGCCCTGACTTATTTTCCCTTACGGGCACTGACTTACTTACCCCTACGGGCCCTGACTTATTTTCCCTTACGGGCACTGACTTACTTACCCCTACGGTCCCTGACTTATTTTCCCTTACGGGCACTGACTTACTCACCCCTACGGGCCCTGACTCACTTACCCCTACGGGCCATGACTTACTCACCCCTACGGGCCCTGACTTACTTACACATACGGGCTCTGACCTACTTACCCTTACGGGCCCTGACTTACTTACCCCTACGGGCCCTGACTCACTTACCCCTACGGGCCCTGACTCACTTACCCCTACGGGCCATGACTTACTTAACCTTATGGGCCCTGACTTACTTACCTTTACGGGCCCTGTCTTACTGACCCCTATGGGCCCTGACCCACTTACCGCTACGGGCCCTCACTTACTTACCCCTACGGGCCCTCACTTACTGACTTTACGGGCCCTGGCCTTACCGTTACGCGGCCCTGACTTACTTACCCTCACGGGCCTTGACTTACTTACCCCTACGGGCCCTGACACACTTACCCCATCTTCCTCAACAAGTTATCTTATCCACGATCTCCTGCGGTAGCACTCGCGTGAGACTGGCCAAGGGAAGATGCACTTACCCCTACGTATTCCTCGTCGTTGAATATTTGAGGCGGAAGGACTGGTTCCTCTTCTACGTCAGCCGCATCGTTCATAAACGTTTTCTCTTCCTCCAAATTTGGATCTGATATATCCACCTGCCTGTGGTCAATGCTCTTCGACTCTAGGATATTCAAAATGTGGGTCTGCTGTCTCAGAATCTACAAGAGAGCAACGACATACTTAGCATTGTTGAAGCGGTGTGTGATAGTTGTGTGTTGTGAGCTGGCGATCACAGAATGAATGAATGAATGAATGAATGAGTGAATGAATGAATAAATGAATAAATGAATGAATGAATGAATGAATGAATGAATGAATGAATGAATGGATGAATGAATGAATGAATGAATAAATGAATGAATGAATGAATGAATGAATGAATGAATGAATGAATGAATGAATGAATGAATGAATGAATGAATGAATGAATGAATGAATGAATGAATGAATGAATGAATGAATTATGTAATGTAATATTAATATAATGACTTCGTTTTGAATATTAGCCCCCTCAAGCATGAACTAACCATTGTCATCTTCTTCCACTAAAAGCCTCGAATTGCTGTCGCAAGTCTCAACTTGTAGTGGATAAAGATGAAGTGGGTGGCAAATGATAACAAGATGTTGTTATTATTAAAATAGTTCCAGTTTTCTAAAACCCTTAGGTGTAGGAAATTATTTCTTACATAAGAGATGCAAAATGATGCTTTGGTGCATCGCTAGGGTTGGCCTGTGTGATAAGATACAGATGAAAGCCCTATGTTTGTATGATTATTTACAATAGGCACTGTATATGCGCCTCAAGTTAATTTTATTAACCCTCTCAGTGCAGTGGCCGTCTTTATACGTCAGAATCTCTGCTGACGTATAAAGACGATCCCCGCAATGAAATAACTAAAATATTTATAATGGTCGTAGACCCTTAGCATAGTTATACAAATGAAGCAGAAAGAGCTAACTGAGACAGTTATGCTGATTTCAAATTGATATCAACCGTTCGTCGGTTTAAACGAAGATATTTTAGCGCCTTAAGGGTTCAACTCCCGATCTGTCTAGATTCCAGTTTAACCTTTTAGCCGCCAGGTTATCTAATTAACATTTTCACCCACTTGAAACTGCATCTCGTCAATGCGATCCAATATTTCAAATAAATACAAAAATATTTATATTTGTCAAACCGGTGGTCGAGTATATATAAATCGATCTGAAGACACGTTTATCCTTTGCAATGGTATGTCGCCATGTAGGCCTAAATGTTGGTTGTCATAAATGAATATTGTTATACATTTCTAATGTTATGTATATGTACGTGGGAGAGGGTGGAGATGGAAAAGGTGCCTATATTTTCACATACGCTAACAATGTACTTTTAGTGTAGAATAATTGATTATATTATACTGAGATATATTTTGATCATCGATGTTACCGCAACCTATATATATTATCTGAGTTGATGGGAGAAAGCTTTTTGCTATGCTTCCTAAAACTCGACTGCGAGGTTGACCTGTTGATGGAGGGTTCTGATGTCGACAGACCATCCAATTTATATTAGCAGGATAAGTATATCTAGTGTGTTTCGGCTACGCGATGGCTTCACGAGCTGACGCCAGCCGATGCCTTTTAGGCTGATTGCAATACTTTTACTTAGAGATGTATGTATTTGTCGATATATATAATTTATGTGAAAAGAGCTCTATCATGTCTACTAAATACCATAGAGTTTTTTACTACTATTTTTATGCTAAAAAACCCCCCAAAAAATGAAATTATTATAATCTTACACGTTTTTAAAAGTGTTCTACTTGTATTTGTTTTATGGCTTTGATGGTTTCTACGTCTTTTTTGCTACTATTTATCACAATATATAGCTATTAGACCTGTAGACCAGACGTGGTTGGGGGTAAGGTGTCACCCGGAATGGAAATTTAGGCCACTATCATTTTCGCATAGCTGGACTATTCAGGGGCCAGAATCAACCTGTTGATCAGGTAACTGCCGCTGCTTTACTGAAATATGGCTAAAATTGGAAAAATCTAGCATATTACACATTTCCGCCCACTTAGTAGTGAAATTTCGGGCTATATCAATATATTTTATATCAACAGAAAGCTACTGCACAGGCTTTAATGTGGATGTAACATATTTTCTGTCCGATCTTTGAAAAATGCTCAAGATAGCTTTAAGTTGGTATTTTAACCCCTAATTTTACCTATTTTTCATACTTTTTCAGTATGGTATATTTTTCAATATTTTTGTATGGTATATATGTTTAATTTTGATTCAAACATGTTCTAGAACTACTGTGGTCCTAAAATAAACCCATTTGGAATAAAAAATAATGTGTTATGTGAACATATTACACACTTTTTTGGTTAGACGTAAAAATTTGCTTGCTTTTCTTAAGGCTCGGGAAAATTGACGGTATCTCACATTTTTGCCCCACTGCGTCGTCAAATTTTGAGCTATATCATGTAATATCAATAGAAAGCTACTGGCACATGGATGTACGTGGATGTAACATGTTTTCTGTCCGATCTTTGACAAATGTACAAGAGAGATTTAAGTTGGTATTTTAACCCACAATTTCACCCAATTTTTCAGACTTTTCAGCAAGTAGTCAAAATACTTTTCTCTCAGCTGATTTTTGTATGCTATAAATGTTTAATTTTGACTCAAACATGTTCTAGAACTATTGTTGACTTAAAATAAACCCATTTGAAATAAAAATAATGAGTTATGTGAACATACTACACACTTTTTTTGTTAAACGTAAAAATTGACGAGCTTTTCTTCGGGCTCGGGGAAATTGACTGTATCTCACATGTTTGCCCAATGAGTAGTCAAATGTTGAGCTATATCAATATATTTGTTATCAATGGAAAGATACTGGCACTAGCCTTCACATGGATGTAGGATATGTTGTGTCATTGACAAATGCAAAATATAACTTTATATTTGTATTTTAACCCTTAATGTTACCTATTTTGAATACTTTTTCAGTAAATAGTCAAAATGCTTTTCTCTCAGGTGATTTTTGTTTGGTATAAATGTTTAGTTTTGATTCAAACATGTTCTAGAACTATTGTTTCATAAATTAAACCCATTTGGAATAAAAAATAATGAGTTATGTGAACATATTAAATGTTTTTTTGGTTGGACGTAAAATTAGCACGCTTTTCTTCAGGCTCGGTAATATTGACCATATCTCACATTATTGCCCACTGAGCAGTCAAATGTTTAGCCATATCAATATATTTATTATCAATAGAAATCTACTGACACAGGCTTTCACATGGATGTAACATTTGTTGTGTCCGATCATTGACAAATGCACAAGAGAGAATTAAGTTGGTATTAATTTTAGGTATTTTTCATACTTTTTTCAATAAATAGTCAAAATACTTTTCTCTCAGCTGATGTTTGTATGTAATAATTTTTTTAGTTTTGATTCAAGCATGTTCTAGAATATTGTCGACTTAAAATAAACCCATTTGGAATAAAAAATAATGAGCTATTTGAATATACTACACACTTTTTTGGTTGGACGTAAAATTTGAACACTACAACAAAGTGTTAAGTTTTTATTTTATACTCTATTTGAACAATTTACAACGTTTTCTTAGTGAATACCAGCAGGACTTCTCGCTCATGTTAACTTTATATGGTATAACTTTTGGCCACTGCAGAAGTGATCACAGCCACTTGGAAAATTATCTAAGCCACCACAAAAGGGATCTTGACCACTGAAGAAATGATCACAGCCACTTTAAAAGTTATCCCAGTCACTACAAAGGTGATCTTGGCCACTAACAAGCTGGTGTCAACCACTAAAAAGTTATCCAAGCCACTACAAAGTGAGATTGGCCACTGAAGAAGGGATCACAGCCACTTTAAAAATTATCTAAACCACTACAAAAGCGATCTTGACCACTGAATAAGTGATCACAGCCACTTTAAATCTTATCTCAGCCACTACAAAACTGATCTCGACCACTGAAGAAGTGATCACAATCAAAAAATTATCTAAGCCACTACAAAGTGATATTGGCCACTGAAGAAGGGATCACAGCCACTTTGAAAAATTATCTAAACTACTAAAAAAGCGATCTTGACCACTGAATAAGTGATCACAGCCACTTTAAGTGTTAACTCAGCCACTACAAAAGTGATCTTGGCCACAGAAGAAGTTATCACAGCCACTTTTTAGGTTATCTCAGCCATTACAAAGGAAATATTGGCCACAAACAAACTAGTGTCAGCCACTGAAAAAATTATCTAAGCCACTACATAGTGATCTTGTTCTCTTAAAAAGTGATCACAGCCACTTTAAAAGTTTCTCAGCCGCTACAAAAGTGGCCACTAACAATCTAATGTCAGCCCCTAAAAAAATGATCTCGGTCACTGCAAAAGTGAACTTGACCACTAAAGACGCCATCACAGTCACTTTAAAAATCATCTCAGCCACCACACAGGTGATCTTGGCCACAAACAAACTGATCTTGGTCACTGAAGAAGTGATGATAGCCACTTTAAATGTTTCTCAGCCGCTACAAAAGCGACCTTGGCCACTAACAATCTTATGTCAGCCCCTAAAAAAGTGATCTCGGCCACTGCAAAAGTGAACTTGACCACTAAAGACGCCATCACAGTCACTTTAAAAAATCATCTCAGCCACCACAAAGGTGATCTTGGCCAGGAACAAACTGATCTTGGTCACTGAAGAAGTGATGAAAGCCACTTTGAAAGTTATCTCAGCCCCTACAAAGGTGATCTTGGTCACTAACAATCATATGTCCGCTCATAAAAAATGATCTCTGTCACTAAAAAAGTGATCTTGACCACCAAAGGAGTCATCACAACCACTTTCAAAGTCATCTCAGCCACCACAAAGATGAACTTGGCCAAAAATAAAATGGTCTTGTCCACTGAAGGGGTGATAATGGCTGTGATCACTTATTCAATGGCCAAGATCACATTGTAGTGGCTTAGATATTTTTTTCACTGGCTGACACCAGCTTCTTAGTGGCCAAGATCACCTTTGTAATGGCTGAGATAACGTTTAAAGTGACTATGATCACTTCTTCAGTGGCCAACATAACGTTTGTAGGGGCTGGGCTAACTTTTAAGGTGATTTGTTCACTTCTTCAGTAGTCAAGATCACCTTTGTAGTGGCTTACATAATTTTCAAAGTGGCTGTGATCAAATCTTCAGTGGCCAAGATCACTTTTGTAGTGGCTGAGATAATTTTTAAAGTGCCTGTGATCACTTCTTCAGTGGCCAATATATCTTTGTAGTGGCTTAGATAACTTTTTCAGTGGCTGACACCAGCTTTTTAGTGGCCAAGATCACCTTTGTAGTGACTGAGATAACTTTTAAAGTGGCTGTGCTCATTTCTTCAGTGGTCAAGATCACATTTGTAGTGGCAGAAATAACATTTAAAGACGTTGTGATCACTTCTTCAGTGGCCAAGATCACTTTTGTAGTGGCTGAGTTAACTTTTCAAGTGGTTGTGATCACTTCTTCAGTGGTCAAGATCATTTTGTAGTTGCTGAGATAACTTTCAATGGGCTGTATCACTTCTTCAGTGGTCAAGATCATTTGTGAAAAATGGCTCCAGAGAATGTAAAAGTAATAACAAACATTTATACCATATAAAGTTAACATGAGCGAGAAGTCTTGCTGGTTTTCACAAAAAAACGTTGTAAATTGTTCAAATGAAGGAATAAAATACAAATTTAGCGCTTTATTGTAGTGCTCAAATTTTACGTCCAACCAAAAAAAGTGTGTAATATGTACAAATAGCTCATTATTTGTTATTCCAAATGGGTTTATTTCAAGTCAACAATATAGTTCTAGAACATGTTTGAATCAAAATTAAACATTTATTGATATTAAATATATTGATATAGCTCAAAATGTGACTGCTCAGTGAGCAATAATGTGAGATATGATCAAATATCCCGAGCCTGAAGAAAAGCGAGCAAATTTTTACGTCTAACCAAAAAAGCATGTAATATGTTCACATAACACATTATTTTTTATTCCAAATGGGTTTATTTGAAGACCACAATAGTTCTAGAACATGTTTGAATCAAAACTAGACATATATACCATACAAAAATCGGCCAAGAGAAAAGTATTTTGACTATTTACTGAAAAAGTATGAAAAATAGGTAAAATTAGGGGTTAAAATACCAACTTAAAGCTCTCTTGTGCATTTTCCAAAGATCGGACAGAACATAATTATGTTACATCCACATTAAAGCCTGTGCCAGGAGCTGTCTGTTGATATCAAATATATTGATATAGCCCAAAATTACACTACTCAGTGGGCGGAAATGTGTAATATATGCTAGATTTTTCCAAATCGAAAAAAAATCGCGCATAGGACATGTACAATTTTGGCCATATTTCAGTAAAGCAGCGGCAGATACCTGATCAACAGATTGATTCTGGCCCCTGAATAATCCTGCTATGTGAAAATGATAGTGGCCTAAATTCCTATTCCGGGTGACACCTTACCCCCAGCCACGTCTGGTCTATATGATGTATTTTATCTTTTATACTTTTGTCTTATACTTTTTGTATATAGATGTATATGTATATATTTGCTGCCTAGCTTGTACAGGTTTTTAAGCATGTTCTGGCGCGGCACGAACTGTATATAATATTATATAATATAATACTACACTACTGTATACAATATTTTAATGTTGTTTATGTTAAAACCTTGAAATATGTTCGTATAAACAATGGGTTTATACATGAGACCAATTTGAAATCATCATAAATAGCTCAGTTAGCTCTTTCCGCTTCATTTGAATACCTATGTTATGGGTCTATGGCCATTATAATTTTTTAATCTTTCAATTGGGGGTCAACTTTAGATGTCTGTACGTCTGATCTGGATGTCGAAAGTCGGTGTAGGTCAGAAACATTAATAAAACATTAATGTTGGGATATATTGACTTGAAAATTATTTAATAGCTGTCATTTCTTTTGGAAATGAGAGTGGCAATTAGATGTTCTTGAGAATACGAACATCTTGCCACTTTTATTTTGAAGAGAAATGGCAGTAAACTAGTTTTCAAGTCAATGTATACAAACAGTTTTTTTAATTATTTTAGGTTGCTGTGGCCACGTAGCAAGTGTATCGAAAACTGGGTTTATACGTTATTCCTGTATTTCATTTTTTGGACATGCATGTCTGAAATTAAATTTCGGCCTTATCTCTATTTTAACTAGAAAATGCGCAACACCAAATGTTGAAAACTTACGCATTTCTAGTCTATGTACATGTCTGTTATTCTGTGCAACGCAGTGACGTCACGGTAAGCCCTTTTGGAAGGTTACTCGGTGAATTGATTGTGGCCCTTTTAAAACGAGACAATCAGGCCAAAATCATTATAAAAATCGATATTTTTATAGCGGCTTTTCATGAGCCCAGCACGCTAGACATCAAGTCCATAAAATGTCAACATGGCTCTGGACTAGAATTGCGTAAGTTTTTTTTAAATTTTGTGTTGCGCATTTGCCAGTTGACAGAGAAATAAGGACGAAATTTATTTTCGGCCATACATGTTCAAAATAAGAAATACGGAAATAACTGATAAATAGGGCTTTCGGCACACTTGCTACATTTCCACAGCAGCCCAAAATTAAAAAAAAACTTCCACAAGTGTAGTCTATGGACATGCTCATATTTTATATGGCCATAATAAGAAGGCAACTTAAAAATACTGATTTTTATTTTATTTTAGCCTGATTGTGTCGCTTTAATGGGTATGTGTATACTTCAAGTGTTGTTTTCTTCATTAATTACCAACAAACACGAGACGTTGAACCAATGTTGGTTTCAGGTCCAGCGTCGCAGACGGTTCGGTTCGGCGTGATTGCTGGAAATGAAGCATTGAGCTGACTGCCGGGCGAAGTCAAAAGGCAGTATCTGCTTATGGTACTTCTAAAGTAGGCAGATGCTGCACTTTGGTTTTGCACAGTAGTGTTATGGTCATGTACATTTCAGGCTTAAAGAAAGAAAAGATTGGCAAAATCAATTATTTGATTACCTGAGAATCTGTCACAAACTATGACGGATTTTCGGATGAGTTTTACCTGGTTTAAAACATAAAAAAGTTTGTAGGCTCAAATGCCGATCTGGCAGGGCAAGGGTTGAAACCCTTTAAGCGCTGATCACGACTATAGCCGTATTTAATCAGTTTATTAACCGATTGAAGCGGCACAATCAGGCTAAAAGCACAAAAAAAACCAGTATTTTTTATTTTGGCTTTTTAATATAGCCATAAGATGTAAACATTGCGAAAGTCTTTTAAATTTTAGGTTGCTGTGGCAACGTAGCAAGTGTGCCAAAAGCCCCTTTTATCACTCATCCCCGTATTTGTTATTTTAGACAAGCATGTCCGAAATTAAATTGTGTCCTTATTTCATGCCTAACAGGTAAATGCGCAACACAAAATTTTTAAAAACATACGCAATTAGAATCTATAGACATGATCAAATCTCATGGCCATATTATTAAGAAGCCAAAATACAAATACATATTTTTTTATGATTTTAGCCTGATTGTGTCGCTTGTAATTAATCTACAGTTATAGGGGACAAAAAAAAGTGTTTGAACATCAATATTTGCAAATGGTTGGTCTCAAATAAGCAACCATGAGTACTTTTCATCCACGTGAAGTTGCCGCGATCCACAACTTCAAGTGGGTGAAAATTGCAATACGAGAATTTTAATACGGAAAAAGGGTCAGCGTATCCATGGCAACGCTAATCTAGCCGGGTAAAGACGATTATGTCTAGATTCATAGTGATCCTCATTTGTCAAAGCAAAATGGTTGCCGATTGATTTACAGGTAAGTTTAGGTAATGCCGTGTACATCTGTGTACATCTGCTGTACACCTTGCTGCTTATACACACACCAGGAAACTATATATAACACTCACTCACCTCGGTATTTCCCGGACACCGGGAAATGTACACCTTTACCACCATGGTTGCGGATTTCTAACTGGGAATGTTGTAGAAATTACGGCGATTTAAACGCCGAGCCGGGAGCCCTAATTATCCGGAAGGCTGGAGTGTTAGGAACCGTCAACTTCCTGGGAATATTTCCGGGCGAAAGCTGTTGTGGAAAAGAGGAGGCGAACGTTTGCTAACTCCATGAAACTTCTAAAGATACCACTTCTAGGCGGGTACCCTGTTCTATACACGGTCGCCGCTCAAGAAACCAGCAGCAGCGGCAGCAGCAGCGGCGGCGGCAGGGGCATCAGCAGCGACAGGGACAGCAGCAGGAGCAGCAGCGGCAGGGGCAGCGGGATGAGTAACCAACCACAGCAGTTGCAGCAGCGATACAACACTGGGCCGGTGCATCCCAATTCTAGGGACAACAGCCGCAATTGCTTCCCCGCTGCCTCAATCAGGTAAAGTGCCAGCAGCAGCGGGAAAGGCAACAACAGCGAAACTGGCAGTAGCAGCAACAGCAGCAGTGAGAGCAACAGAGGCAACGGAGGCAGTGCGGTCCAGAAAAGTATCAAGTCCTGTGAAACAGCGCAGACGAGCCACACGATGCGGCGCTATCCCATCAAACACGGGACATTCACCCAATGCTGTTTCAAGGTTGGGCCAGCGTCGAAGACGATGGGCCAACATTAAAGCGGCATTGGGTGAATGATTCGTGTTCGCTGGGATTATAATAGCGCGCCATCTATTCTCGTATCTTATCGTACCGTTCAGGAAATACTTCCGTTACCCCAATAAATGCATGAACATAACAGCTAAACTAGTATAAGAAAAATTAGTTGTTGTTTTTTTGCCGTTGCCATTCGAATGCGATGAGAAAATAACGGCCAAGGACACGTGGGGGTATATAGACCTACGCGGTACACAACAGACGTCGACCCAATGCTGGGTTAGCGTTGGCCCACCGTCTACGACCCTGGCACAACGTTAGCCCATAGTTGGGTCTCGTGTTTGCTGGGTGGGTATTCTTGGCCATAGCGCCAGGTGTGCGGGAGCGTGCAGTTATTTGTCTGATATTCAGGAGTGCACGGGATGAGTTTGGACGTTGTGAGCCTCCCTGAGTTTCCCACCAGACATGCAGTCACACGAGAAGTTGGGTCCGCGACGTTTGTGCGACGTTTTGGCGACGTTTAGGTAATTCGATTGTTTTGGAAACGTAATCGATCTTATTTTCTGATAGCAAAAAACGTTGAGAAGAGTAGGTATTGTGAGCTGGCTTCTGTGTGTAAAGCCAAAAGGCATTCTGCTCACTTGAAAATGGGGCTCTTTTTTCTTGTTACACCTGAGTCTAGTGAGGCTCGCAGACGAAGCACATACTTTCCAAGTGACAGCATAGACAGACAGACAAAAATCATTTATTTTGACCAATTAATATACATAAAAAATAACAATATTTATCAATAAGATTAGATAAGTTGATCAAGTATGATCTCTGTTTTCAATTTATTTTTCAATTTATACTTTGAAAGGCAATGGCCTACTGATGATTAAATGATACTTCTATTAGAATATGATTAATGACAATTCCATTACAATGTGATTTATATGATGCATCCTAACACCAGACATGAACTGGTGCATCTGCCTCCCAGTAGAGCGGCAGATACACCCCTTTATATCCAAGAGGACACGATAACTACTGACAGCACGGTTTCTGAAAAGACAAGAAAATGTAGCACAAAACCACACGCAAAAATTAACTTACTGATTTTATCACAATATGATAAAAATTATTATTTTACAATATGATCAGAAATGATTATGCATTATGTATCTTGTCCGTGGACATGAACGGGTGTAAATGCCACTTCACAAAGCGGCTGATACACCCCCTCATATCGAAGCGGACGAATAACTACTAGCATCACGGGTTCTGAAAAAAATTATTAGCCGAGAAAGTGTGGCACAAAACCACACTCAAAGAATAACTTATAATTTATCACAATATGATTCATAATGATTCTGTTACAATATGATTAATAATAATTATACACTATGTAGAGAAAGTATTTAAAATACACTGTAATAATGATTTCTTGACGAAAATTATGCTCTGCAAATTCATGGTAGACTCTCTCTGGGCATAGTCAATTACGATTTATTGTGTCTTGATTATGAATATATGTGAAAACGGAGTCAGTTTAAAATGATTAAAATAAGCAGGCAAGGTTTAATCTACAATTTATAGCTAAAGATGAGCAATTTCATCTTGTACAAGGAATCTACTTTCAACACATTCAATCTTTTAAAAATAGATTAACTGTGTGCATTAAATTTACTCAGCGTTAATATGCGAGCAGCTTTCTTGTGAAGTTTCAAAATTCTATCTGATTTAATACTACTATAATTTATATGCGGTAAATCAAAGTGTTGTATATAGTTAATAAAATGTTAAGCGGAATGTGATGTTTTAACTTATTTAAGATCCCAGTACTTTTTGTTATAGGCCTATTGGAGAGAGATATAGTAGGCCTAGTGGTGGCTGTCTCCATAAACTCGAAGTGGCATAGTAATAAAGAGGCCGCGTGAAAAGGCAGACTAGTGGAACAGCAAACAGTTTTTAAGGAGTTACCCAGCCACAAAAAGTAACATAACCATTATGATTGTGTTACATACCGAAATAAAGCTGAGCATATCTGGAGTCGGAAAAGTGATGGTGCCATTGCAGCAATTTGTGTAATGTAGCCATGACATGTCTGACCAAAAAGTGACCTAAATTTGACATCTCAATGTGACTAATTAGTACAGTGGCTAGTGTAATTCAACGGATGCCATCTTGATTACAAACAAAAATCATTTCTACTACGTTCCCTGAGTCTAAAAAGGGTTGCACCATTTGTGCAGAGAAAGGTGATGACCTATTCAAAAGTCAAGACAAACTTTTCAATCTTTCTCTACAGACCTCATATTTTCCACTGATATGGAAACAGGCCAATGTTATACTCGTATTTGAAAAAGGGAACCCTAATCTAACTCCCAACTATAGACCAGTTTCACTCTTAAGCGTAGTTGGCAAGGTGTTCGAAAAAAAACGTCTTTAAATATTTCTTTAACTATTTACATAAAAAAAACATAATTTACGAGTATCAAACAGGATTTTTGCCGGAGTGTAGCACCACACACCATCTCGTACATCTTTATCATACAATTCGCGAAGCACTAGATAAAAAAAAGAAAGTTCGCATGGTGTTTGGAGATATATCCAAGGCTTTTGACAGAGTGTGGCACAAGGGCTGACTTTTTTAAACTAAAGCGTATCGGGATAGACGGTGCTTTGTTGCGCTGGTTTGAGAGTTATCTGAGTTATCGAACTCAGCGCGTTGTTTTGTAAGGATGTAGCTCAGACTGGCGCAACATAGGCGCCGGCGTTCCTCAGGGTTCAGTGCTAGGTCCTATAATGTTTTTGGTATATATAAGCGACATGAAAGAGTATTTACAGAGTAGCCTTAGTTTATTCGCAGACGACAACTTAATGCACATTTCGTCCAACAGCGACGAAATTAACAAAAACATCCTTAACAGAAAACGTGGGCTGACCAATGGTTAATAAAATTTAGTGTCGAAAAAAACAAAATCTATGTTTGTTAGATATCAAGGTAATGCAGATGATAAACTTATTTTTAATAATCACGATTTAGATAATGTATCTGAATATAAACATTTAGGGGGTCATTATTCAATCTAATCTCAGCTGGAACAGCCATATCGATGATATATGTGAGAAAGCAAGTAAACGCTTGGATATTTTAAATAGTGTGTCCCACAAACTTAGCAGAAAATCACTAGAAACAATGTATTTTTCGTATGTCCATAGTATTCTGGAATATGCCGATATTTTATTTTGTAAAACGTCCCAAGAAAACTTGAAACAGATAGTTAAGCCTACTATACAAAAACGAGCCGGAAAGATTGTGAGTGGCGCAATTCGCTGTACCTCATCCGACGCGAAATACGAAGAACTGTCATGGCAAAGATTAAGCGACATATTCCGATATAATACACCATGGGGCACCATTTTATCTTCTTTCACACATTCCAGAAACTGTAGAAAACAGAGTACAAGCCCGTTATCTTCCAAAAAAACCGCTCAAATTTATCATGCCCTACATTCAGAACCGAAACCTAGAGAAAATCATTCTTTCCTTTTATGACTTTATTCTGGAATAATTTAGAAGGAAATATAAAACATCTTGAAAAAATGCCACTGAAAACGCACTTAACAAAACATAAACCAACATGTAACCCATATTATTATCTTAGAAACTGACAGTTCAACATAATAATGGCACGTTTACGGATGTGATGCAGTGAATTGCGACAACATTTATTTGATATAGTACAGCGGATAACCTATCAAATTTGAAGGTTGTGTGCATTTTATGATAAAAGCATGGGATTTTTCATAGGGGTTCTACATACCTTGAAGTTTATTTTCAGACGTGAAGCCCCCCGGAATTTTACCTTTGTTGACCATCAGGGGTCATTGAATACGGACATCTAAAATTTGCCATTTTCGTGTCATCATAAACTATCATTTTTAGCTAAATTGTAATTAGTTTGAGCTTGAAAAACTCTAGTTATATATACAAGTAACGGTTTTACCCCTATTGACATTGAAAGTAAATGACATTGAAGGTCAATGACCTTTCCTGGTGCTAAAATACGTTGTATCTATTTCAATAGGGGTAGGCCTAAGTAATGATGGCAGAAATACAGATGTGTTATACCAAAACAATCTCGCAAATTATTATCATAATCATTGTGCATATCTCTTATTATTATTATTTTCAGTCAGTGCAGTCACCATCACAGCCACAGAGAGCAGTTCATGTCATCTGGGATTTTTTGCATTTGCACCGGCCACAACAGCCTTGCAAGCATCCGCAACGAATTATTTCATGGCATGCCTGTGATGCTTCTGGCAATCTCGTCCAGAATGGTTGCCACCTTGTCACAGAAACTTTTTTCCAGCCCCAGTTTTCGGGGCTTGGAAGTTGGGGTCAGCAGTCAGGGCCTCGGTCCAGCACATGGGAACAAAATATGTTTTCTACAATCATTGACCTTTGTGATGTCACTTGTTCGATCATAGATAAGCACCACAAACCTATAGGGTTGACATGGTTTAGTCACTGATCCCATCCTGCAGGAGCAAGAGGTCTTCAAATGCGTCCGTATGTTCTGGGTACGACTGCCATGTGACCCAATCTGTTTTGTTTCCCCCCCCCCTCCCCGAATGACGAAACAATGTCGCACCCTCTGAATGTATGAAATACATAAAGAGTCGAACACATCCTTGAATCCAAAGAAGCAGTCTCAGTTCATGGACATGTATATAGCGGAAATGTGGTCATGTGCCAAAAGCCATCCATAGCTCTTCGGGTCTGATATTGTTATAGTGAGCGATAGCCAGAATAACCACGTCGGTGTTGACTGTGCGAACACACACTTTCCTGTATCCTGCCTTAACACTATCACCCACATGTAAGAGTAGCGAATCAGCTCCATCACGGGAACAGAGGACCAGGTTTGTCTGTATTAACAACGGAGCACAACACATTCCCTTCCGAAGTTGCGTATATGGCTGCACCTTCCTTGGTTGTGATTATCGTCACTTGTTGTGCCAAAAACAAGATAGTTCAGTTTTATCATCGTCCACATACAGGAAGTCTTTCCAGTTTTGGAGAATAACTGTGATAGCGAGTACTTGTCTTCGGACCCCTTTGCCTCTCTTCTTCCTGGCTCTGCTTTTCAAACTATCAGGATTGTACACATCACAGATGACGTCCACACGATTGGCTGTATCTAGCTGAGAAGATACATATGTTGTAAACACCATGTCTGCATAATTTTAATTGGAACGTTTTTGCTGTTCCGGGGTTCAGATCTGCACAACATTGTCCGCACAATCCAATAATTTAACGTTCACAACAGGGGCGATTACTGGCCGTGTTGTCTCCTTTTCAAGACAATGAAAGAAGGCCTTTGTACCAAGCATCAGGTTGCCACCCAAAGAGAATGGCAGAAGGGCAGCTTGATTCTCATGTGTGAAAAATTGATCGAGATTTATGTCTCTGGTTTGGAAAGTTTTATATACAAGCGTGCAAAAAGAGTGCAGTCATTCTTAAGTGATGTTACTTGCCTCTTGTGTTTTGATTCAAGTTTCACAGATGGGCGACTGAGTGGTAGCTTGTTTTAACACAGACATGCAGTGGTTCTGTGATAAGTTTTGCAGACTCAACAAGTCTTTCTTTAATTTACAAACCTGAGGTACTCTTTTTCACCAAGTATTTCAATATTCCTCACTGTTTCCCAAACAGTGACGTTCATGTTATTTCTGGTTTCTAGAACCAAGAGATCTTCGCTTCCCTCTAGAAATGGGGTGCCCATCTCTTCAACCACTGCGAATAGCAACGTGACATCGTTCACAAATTTTGCTTGCACTCCTGGAACCATGATGTTGTTCATGCTAATGGTGCTTGCTGTCTTTTTGGTGTGATCTCGTGGTATCATCCTCGAATTCGGCCATCGTCCTTGCTACTTCGGGACCTGTCACCGCGAATGGCTCTAACATACAAGAGCATTAGGATTTCCAATGAAAGTGTTTTGAGCCAAAAGTCAAACTGAACACTTGTGCTCACATACTAGCCTACACCTCTGGTCCATGGTCACTACACCTACCATTTTTAACTTCATTGACCTATCAAATAATAAAATAACACCGTAACAAATGATATTAGAATATAAAAAGGATACGCAAATACATAAATTCTAATATTATATTTTTTTCGTGAATTTAGAGGGCTTTTATGATAACATATAGTGCTAAAATGGATATTCAAGGTCATTGACTTCTAGCGGTCACCAAAGATCAAATTCAAAATGGCTCCACGTCTGAAAATGAACATTATGGTTTGTAGTTACATAAAAAAATGTCATGCTTTTATCATAAAGTGCACACTAGTCTTGCTTGTCTGCTGTACTATTATGAATATCATAGAGAATAACAACTGTGAATGTGGTCCCCCAGAGACAACGTCTCATTTTTTTCTCGAATGCCCACTGTACATTGTTCCTAGACGTATTTTATGTGATTTCTTTCTGCGTAATAATTATGAATTTACTGTTCATGTTCTTTTATATGGCATCATTGATGGTATAAACAACTTGATAATAAATCAGACTACCCAAGAATATGTTATCGCCACCAACCGATTTAACTTGCTGAATAATTTGTCATGAGTCTTTTAATAATTGCCATAACTATTCTTGATTCTGTATATCAACGATTTAATGTATAATGTTTTTGTACAGCAATACCATACCACTTTATTTGCATGTCAGGCAACAATTAGGCCTATTTTTATTTTTTCATCGCAAGAGAAGCCTCGATTACATTATCGTTCTGCTTCAATTGTTACTAAAATATGTTTACACTAAGTCAAATTCAAGCTTTGTCCTGTAATATGAAACAAATTCAGTTCAAAAACGTTTCTGTGTATGTGAGCTAATCCCAGATCTCGGGACTGTACCATGCTATGCCTTAGACCTTTTAAATTTGGAAAATATAGCAAAATTCTCATTTTGGATTTGAAATGAATGAATGAAATGAAAACTTCTATAGCGCCTAACTCCTCAGAGGGCCGAGCTCAGAGGCGCAATCCATCCTTATCAAATTTCAAAGAAGAGTCGAGGGAAATAAGCATGGTCGTCATCAGGGAGCCGGGACGCACAGGAGCTAGGGCGGAAAAGCCAGATCGAAGAAATGCGTTTTAAGCAGTTTTCTGAAAGAGGAAATATTTTTAGCTACACGAAGGTGTGCAGGCAGTAAATTCCAGAGAGTAGGACCAGAAACAGAAAAGGCACGAGCACCGAGCTTAGTTCTGATACGTGGTACTTTGAGCTTATTTGTGTTGTTTGATTTTTTACGGAATCTGCAGAAAAAAAAGGCTATATAAATAAGATGGCTGACCATCATTGAGACAACGAAATACAAAATTGCATATTTTGAATTGTATTCTAAACTTGATTGGAAGCCAATGTAGTGATTTTAGTAGAGGAATAGAGCGACTGAAACGAGGAGCCTTTGTCACAACCCTTGCTAAACAGTTCTGAACACGCTGTAATTTCTGTACATCTTTAGCTGTAATTTGGTGTAATAAGGAGTTACAGTAGTCCAGTTTGCTTGTCACCAGTGCCACTGCAATTTGTTTTGCTAAAGCTAGAGGTAGACTTTTTCTGATGCGTTTTAGATCTCTAATGTGATAAAAACAGGAACTGGACACCTGTGAAATGTGCTGACGAAAATTAAAACCACTGTAAAAAAAACACCCAAATTCCTTGCGGAATCTGCTGGATTCATCTCATTGTCCAACACCGCAAGGGGGAAAAGGTTAATAAACTTCTCCCTCTGTGATTTCGAGCCAATAAGAAGAAACTCAGTCTTGCTACAATTGAGTTTTAGTTTGGATTGAGCCATCCAAGCAGATACCCCGGTAATACAGCTCTGAAGCATTTTTAATGACTCAGTAGCTGTGTCACCTGTTAAAGAGATGTAAATTTGAGTATCATCGGCGTACAAGTGATGACTCAATTCATAACTTGAAATAATGGTGCTTAGAGGAGCGGTGTACAAACTGAAAAGCAGAGGGCCAAGTACAGAACCCTGCGGCACTGCATGCTCAAGCAAACTAGAGTCAGAAAAAGATTTGTCAATTTTAATTTTTTGCTGCCTGCCACAAAGGTAGGATTTAAACCAAGCCAAAGCCATTCCAGAGACACCATACCACTCAGCTAGTCTATTTGTTAGAGTGTTGTGGTCGATAGTATCGAACGCCGCAGACAAATCAAGTAAAGTCGAAGCTGTGATATGGCCCTTGTCAAGAGAAACTGAGATGTCATTGTGAACTCTCAACAGGGCTGTCTCAGTGGAATGGGATTTTCGGTACGCAGACTGCATTGGATTGTTCAATTTGTTGGAGTTTATGTCAGCTTGTAAACGGTTGGAAACAGCTTTTTCAATAATTATAGAAATGAAACTTAGATTAGAGACTGGTCTATATTTTTTTAGGTTAATAACAGGAAGGTTTGATTTCTTTAGTAAAGGTGTGACATGAGCCTCTTTGAATGACAGCGGGAATGTTCCAGATTCTAGAGATAAATTAATTATAGTTGCTATGGGTTTGATTAAAATATCCAACAAGGCTTTAAGGATGTTCGTTGGAATCGGATCATGGTCACATGATTTTGATGCAGACTTCAAAATGATCTTCCTGTCCTCGTCTTCTGATGCTGGTTCTTAATTGAAAAGTTTATTTCTTATTTTAGGCTTCTGAACAGTTGGTACATCATTCACCTGATTTGAAAAATTGGCCCGGTGTAACAGTTTCAGATTACCCCCCTGTTAGTAGGGTGAAAAGCCTAACTTTCATGATCACTTTCTGGCTAAGATGTTTTGATGATTGATTTGACTTCCTTGAAACTTTTAAAAAATATTCAGCCACAGTGTCCCCCTCAAAAATCCTGGCATTTTTTTCTAGAGGCGTAAATCCAAAATGGCCGCCTGCGCTATTAGGAAAAAATAACTTTTGACATAGATAGATAGATAGATAGATAGGTAGATATTTATTGACGACGGTGGGTCTATGCAGACTTATGCGTCATTAAAATGAACATATGTACAAGACTATATACAACAGGATTAGTCCGGTAAAATATGCATGCTAAGTTAACTTAAACATGTTAAAATCAAACGACATTATATACTAAAACAAGCACAGGTTAAATAAAATATGCATGAGAACTATTTAAAATAACCTACAGTTGAACAGCATTGGCATGATATTTTTAAGTTTCTCGCACCAAAACCAGAGATAAAATAGCTACTGCATATAGCATTGACTGACGTCAGCTCGAAACACCAAAATGATTAGAGGAATCACCAGCCGCACCAGTCGCTGATACCACGGTGGTGTTACCCCGACAGCATGGATGATTTCATGAGTGGATGATTAGAGGAATCACCAGCCGCACCAGTCGCTGATACCACAGTGGTGATCCCCCGACAGCATGGATGATTTCATGAGTGGATGATTAGACATATAAAAGGACATATAAAAGCTACAAATATGAATAACTACACTTTTTCGGATAATTCGACCACAAAGAATCCATTTCTGACGTCAGTTTGGTATTAAAACACATTTCTGACCCTGAAATCCACGATGGCCGACAAATTCAGATAGAAAATCATTTTTTTAGGTGAAACATAATTTGATCCCCTTGCAGGGTGGCATGAATGCAACAGTTAATATGCCTATATATGAATGCATAGTTCTATATAACAATCACAAATTACAATAAAAAAAAACAAATAACAAAATTCTATAGAATAAAATCCAGCACGTATATGTCGTATATAGGCCTCCACCACTTGAAGTGAGCAGACAAGTATACTGAAAATATAATATATGTATTGGATTACACCTCCTGACAGGCTATGTTCTGAATCCTCAGATTCTGATGAATATGTGATGCTCTTCTGTTTACCATCATCTGGTTTTATTTTCATCCCAGCTTTACTTAGACTTTCCGAGACGAGCCTGAGGTGGTAAATGTGCTCAACAGCATTTCTGCTGAATATGATTATATCATCAATGGAGACAAAGCAACACTGATCAATTCATGCAGCCCATGTCCATGGTGGTTGGAAGAGGCTGAAGCGTTGGCCAGTTCATACGTTATTTGCTTTAAATCAAATAGGCCGCTATGGCAAGTGAAGGTTGTTTTGTATCGATACTCTGGTGCTACTGGAATCTGCCATTATCCACTTTTGAGATCTAAAGTGAAAAACAACTTGGCAGGCAGTAGGAGTCTGAGTCTTTTACCGTGGCCGAATTAAGCTTACAGTAGTTGATGAAGAAGATCTAAGTATGATTCATCTTTTTGGGGGTCAATGTGACTGGCGCCGCCCATGGTGATGTTGAAAACTAGATTACACCCGCTTTTATCACATCGTTGACCACTTTCCTTATTCAGAGGGGTGTACAGTAGGCCCTCAGTTTAATGGGTCAGCAGCCATTAAATTTGATGGTGAGGGTAATTAAGTTGCAGTGACCAAGGTTGAAAAGGTCCTCGTCAAAAACGTCTGTATACCCCTTCATGACGTCATTGATGCAAGTGTGGCAACAGCTCTCAGACAGAGGCTGTATGGGGGATGAAGTCTGTATATGGCGTAATGCTAAAGTTTTGACAAAACGATGTCACTTTCCTTGTTCCGTAATCAATCTTCCCATTCCCTCGGCTGATGGCATCACTGATATCAGCAAGTCATGTGGGAAGTCTTTTGTGACCAGTACTGGGAGCGCGTCGGCATCCATGAGTTTGACTTCTGTTTCACCGATCACTGGCTGGGGAGTACCACAACGTTTGCATACCAGACCGGATGGCCAAAGCAATGACAGACATCCCAGTTTGAGACACATCAGATATTTATTTTTCAGCCATGAGTGATCTGGCATCACGAATGAGACTGTGAGTCTCTCCGACCAGCTACTAGCCTCATCGGGTGGCTGCATCCAGTGTCGTACTTTGCCCAGAAGGTCACCATCTGTCGTCTCCTACGCAAAAAAATAGGACTTTGTGGTTCGTTGTTCCAACCTTCTGATGCGTAGCATTCATTCAAAAAAACATGTTCACGAAGTGCTGGCACTGCTCTCCAGTCATGGTTATCGGGATACTCGCATCAGCCATGTTGTACTTCTTTTTCGTGTCTCATTCGTGTCAGCAGTAGATAATTTGTGGTTACAGAAAAAGCTACATTCGATCAAACAGAGGCCAGAAGAAAACACCACGGCATACATCCTGCGATTCTTATCTGAAGCCAAGCTCGCCTACCCCACAGCAAATGCGATGGGCGAAGAGGGTAAAGTAGTCAGCTTCCTGAAGGGATTCACTGACAGAGCCTTTGCTGGCCACCTGTTGAGAACAGTACAAGCTATTACTCCCGGAACAGCAACAGAGATGGCCCTGGAGAAGGAGGCTGAACGGAAAAAAGAACACCAGGTGATGGACGAAGAACTCATAGAGGTGAGTGCGGCACAGACAAACCAGGAGTCGGCATATGGGTTTCTGTCTATTTTTGGAAACCGTGGAAAGACTGATGAGTCAACACCTTGGAGCAAACAAGAGAACGCAGGCAGTATTGTGGACCACGCACACAGATGCGCAAAGGACGGTGAACCTGAACCTCAACCACTGCCCCAGCAAAGAACTGACGGGATGTCGTGAACAGCCGACCAGCCAATCTGCGCATGCTGCAAAGGGGTGGGCCATTACCCAAATGTTTCTCTATATCAAGCCAGTCTTCAAGGGGCCACTAATAGCAGTACTGTCACCATTTTGTATATAGCTAGATATTCTGGAGAGCAGGTCCATGTCCTACTCGATAATGGTGATGCCAGATCACTCATGGCTGAAAAATAAATATCTAATGTGTCTCAAACTGAGATGTCTGTCATTACTTTGGCCATCCGGTCTGGTATGCAAACTTGGCGGAACTCCCCTACCAGTGATCGGTGAAACAGAAGTCAAAATCATGGATGCTGACGCGCTCCCAGTACTGGTCACAAAAGACTTCCCACATGAGTTGCTGATAGGCAGTGATGCCATCAGCTGAGGAAATGGGAAAATTGATTATAGAACAAGAAAAGTGTCATGAAAGTGAGGTTTTTCACCCTACTATGTTCAAGCTACCCCCGGGGGTACTCTGAAACTAGCATTGGGACACTTAAATCTCCCTAATTATAACCCTTTAATCTCTAGGGCAACTAATCAAAAACTATATTAGCATATATTACCTTCTATGCCGACAAACAACACTTTAATCTCCAGATAACCCTTGGATTTCTATGCCAAATAGTGAAAAAGGGGGTCTGGAAACACTTTAATCTCCATATAACCTTGTGATATCCATGGTTAACTAACGAAAAAATAGTCTTGCGCTGTTTTTTATCATTGTCGTTATTATCAATCGATTTATCTATCGCAGATGTAACGTTGGCCATGTTTCCGCACCTGTTTTGAAGACTGTACCAACTGTTTATCTTCGCAGGCCTATATACATTTGTAATTATTTTCAGTGATCAAAATTAAAAACAAAATGTACCCGCATAGAGGCCTACCCTACCCACATGCTTACAC